>KZ139742.1:926-11228 GCA_002157035.1 Melampsora medusae f. sp. deltoidis
TGAAGTTTATCAAGCCTGATTGGACCCAGCAAACCTTCCCATGAACGAGGTTTCTCCAAGACCTCAATCCAGCCCATCATCTCAGAATATTTGCGTAATCTTACTAAAGAGTCTTGGGGTTCATTTTTAATCAATTGTATGTCTGACTCGATCCTCTTGTAAATTCTTTGTATGACCTCATTCTTATTGAGGATTGACGTCGTCGGATCGTTCAGGATGTCATCTCCAGCCTTGATCTCTTGATAGAATTCTGGACGACCCCTTACATCAAACTTCATCAGGTTCCGATAATCCGAAGTTCCTATTTAAAGAAAAGTCAATCTCACTTAGAGTATCACCTTGAATGATAAAGGATGATAAGGGGAGGTTTGGTCTCACCTAAGGCATTCTGCATCTTGATTTTAAACACATCGGCGTCACTTTTGAAAGCCTTGCTTGCGTCGTCTATGATCACATGAAGATTCAATGAGAGTTCCTTCTTCTCAGGGAGATATGATTAGCTTGATCTCACCTGTTCCAAAGCCCATCATCTGAGGGTTGTCTCGCAGATTCATCCCATCACGGCTTGATGCTTGTAATTTCATCCAATTCGGATATCCAGGGTTCTCGCTGAGACCTTTCAGAGAGTTCGGGACATCCATGTACGTCCCAGGTGCTGCCAGACTTCCTTCGAGACGCTTTATTGACGGTGTGGCTGATTCTTTCAAGAAAGCAATTAGGGCTCGAGACGCCTCCTGAGCTTCATCTATATTCACAGAGCCCACCCTTTGCGAAATAACTGCAAGTTTAGAAAGGGTTTCCATTGCTGGCTCTGCGGCCTGTGCAGCCTGTTGACTGAGGCGCAAAGGCGGGGATGGTGATGCATCATCCAACGCTTTTTGAATCTTCATGAAGTTTGGAATATTGTTCAGCTTGCCTTTCAAGGTCTTATAGCGGGTGAAATCGAGCGCTTGCAACTGGCGTTGGCGGTTTTGGGCAGCTTCCAGGTGCGATTGAACCACAAGAAATCGACAAGTTTTCAAGTATCTAGTCAGCAAGTTCTAGTAGATCAACATTTTCAGTACGCATACCTATCTCTGGGTCCATCGGACGACGCAAAACTTTTATAGCCAAGATCTCGAATCAGTTCCAAATGTTTGGTGATGCGAAGAAAGTTCTGTTTTGGAAAATGAGACGTGAGTCTGGCAAAATGAAGTAAACATACATGGCTGGAATTCACTTTGGGATCAAATGCAAGAGCCGTGAAATTTTTAGTTCTTCAATGCGAAGTTCTCGGGAGCACGAATTAACTCACAAGGAATCCACTTGATCTCCTCTCAAAGGTGAGTTGGGTGCTTTTCCTATATTTGAAGCTGTTCAAAGCAAGAAAAGGATGAGTGACAAGTCATTTTGAATCTGCAGAAATAATGAATGATACCTTTAGCTTGAGAGCTTGTGCCGACCGGGCCTGCGCAAATTCAAGTTAAAATTTTTCATGATCAGTTTGCAAGCTTGAAGTGACAGCTCTATTTTGAATCAAAATATTTTGGACCTTGATTGATACCAGAGTCTTTTATGTTCACTGTTCAATGGGTAGATGGGGTTTTTGTATCAGTATATTAAAAAGCAGAGAAGATTAGGATTCAAACATAGCCGCATTTTATATTTGTGGAATAATAACTCACCTAAAAAAGTGATGTCATTGAGGAGGTACCCATATCAGTCCCACCGTATCCATATATCTGGCGCTAGAGTTAAGGTGAAAAGAACTTACCATTTGGAATGTCTTTTTTGCGTCCTTGACCTGGAAGTCCAAAGAGTAAATCGATGACATCAATCCCTTGAAGAAGAAACATCATCTCAATCAAACTTGACTCAGAGCAATCCGCACTCACGTAGGATCTCAGTACTGGGTTTTGAAAATGGAGATATTTTAGTTTAATTTATTCTTGTACATATAAACCGAGTTCATACCTTTGAGCAGTCTTCAAGTCCATTTTAACATCCTTGGAAGGAAACAATCTTTTGAAATCGTCACTGACTATTGGGATACAAAGTATGGTCAGCTAAATTCCAGTAAAGTGAGTTAGGGAAGCTCGTACTACTACCAGGGCCATCTCCTTGAGGCTTAATAGACGCTGGAGAATCAGAGTTCACGTAGTAGAAATCTTTGTCAGAGAATTTACTGTCAAAATTATACGAACTTGAAGATATAACACTCACCAGGTGCCGGAAGTTGATATGACTCTCCTGAGATTTTCAGATTAACAAATGTGCGGTGATATCGAGATTCACGTTTAAAAGTTCATTCAATAATTTCAAAGCTTAAACTTGTTGTTGTGAGCTTTATAGTTAGCTAAAAACTGTAGCTCACCTGGGGTTGGTCTCACTGGATCTTATTTATGGAACAACAGAATTGGGATCAGTGGCACTGCGAGACAGACAATATCAAACTGCGCACTTACTTGGCTTTGGAAGCGGGAGTGGAACTGTATCAGGCAACCGTGCATTCTCCCCAAAAGTTTCTATTCATCACCACCATCAGTTTGATTTTTGAGGAAAGGATACAATGTGATCTTGCTATATACCTATTTGCTTTCCAGCCCCAATATTTCCGTCTTTTGTAAAAAAAATGAATGTGAGACTGGAAGCTCTTGCAATTCAGGAAAAAGGAAGCATCTTGTCGTGTCTTTCACTCACCTGGTCTAGGAAGTATATATGATCCTTTTGTAGATTCACCTGGTCTAGGGAGTGTATACGATCCCTTCGTAGATTCACCTGGTCTAGGGAGTGTATACGATCCCTTCGTGGATTCGCTTGGTCTCGGAAGTGTATATGTGGATTCACTTGGTGTAGGAAGGATATTTGCATCTTTGTTGCTAATATGCGAACTCTTGTGGTCAATTATACATCTCATAGCTGAGAGCCTTGATAAGCACTTACAAGGGGGGCCTAACATATGAAGCAAACATTGAGACATGAGCATTGTACCGTAGATTTCAAGAAAGCATCAAGTTTGAACACTTACGCCTGACTAGGTTCGGGCAAACCAGATCTCAAGTTGGTACGTGAATCTGGATGAAAGAGATCATTTTTTAGATTCAGTACAGTGATGTAAGCTGGTGAGATCTAACTGAAAATCCGGCTTACTTGAGTTGCTAGGATTTACGACGTAGTCATTTGATTGCCTCATTTTCGAGTCGATTGCTAATGCATATGGTACCGCTGATTAGTCCGGAGTACCTTACCGTGCTGATTCAGTGGTCTCTTACCTGGGCTTCTTGTAAGTCCCCGCAAAGACCTTGGGTCACCAGGGTCGATGAGGGGAGGCTCAGGGACGTAAGTATCTGAAAATCTCATGTCCGGGCTGATCGCTAATGCATACGGTAGCACAAATTAGTGAGGGGTAACTTGCTGTGCTGATTGATTTGTCTCTTACTTGGAGTCCTCAAAGGCATCCGTCTTACGAAAGAATGTCGAGCGGCTATGAAAATCTATATTATGCAAATCATAAAGTTAAGCGAAGGACACATACTCTAGCGACAGGCCGGATGCGACCGAAGAGCCATCAGTTGCTTGCCTCCCAAGACGGGCTGCGTTGTTGGCATCATCGACTAACTTGGGCAGATTCATGGCCATGGAGCATGTCAAGACGGAGGATATGGTGATAAAGATATGTGATAACTTGCTTATGGAATGCATGTCCGCAAAAACAGTCCATGTAAATATTGACCGATAAATAATGATAAATATCGAACGATTCGAGCTTGGTTGGCAGAGCTCTAATGTTGGAGGTGATAAATGATTATGTACTAGCCTGAAACCCAAGGATGTTAGGACCATCACATCATCAACTTGCTGAACTATTTTGGAGTCCACGAGCCCACGTCGTTTGCACAATTCGCAGCGGGCCTCAGGGGGATTGTCTCATCCGGTCAGATCTAAAGAAAGACGCCAAAGTATGTTGGAGTCCACGAGATTGCGTCGTTTGCACAAGTCGCAGCGGTCGTCAGGGGGATTGTCTCATCCGGTCACATCGTAAGAATGACGCCAGGCATAACCCGAGCTAAAGGCGATGTCCCGCTTTATGAGATCCAAAATATGATCCGAGCTCGAATTTGTAAGCTTTACACCTTCATCGTGAGTTTTGGATATGATTATGAACGCTTCCGCTTTTCAATTGATGCTGTGCGGGAAATATCTGGACTCTTGTCTTATACACAGAGCGCCTTGGTCCCGACAGCCTTCGCTCGACGTCGATGAATTCTACGAGCTAACTATGATCACTGCCACCGCCTCAAGAGGGACGATCGTCAATATATGGGCTTTTCGATCGCTGAAATCTGAAACGGTTTGGCGAGCTGCTCGTCTTCCATGTATCCGCAGCTCGGACGGGACTAAGTCATGGCCGGAAAAGTTTGGGTGTAAGTACACACCTGAAATTCTGAATCATGATTGTCTTAATCCTCACTCTTGCTTATCAGGAATTTAATCACCGGTCCTCCAAACGTCTTCTTGTGCGCCTCATCCAGGTACATTCTTGCACACCTATCTCTCACAGTGAACTTTTACCAAACACTGAGATCATCAAGTCTGGCCCCTGATTCAAGACTGCTTGTAATCAATTTTACATATATGTATCAAGTGCCGCACTTTCCACTGGGTTTATTTGCAACAAGTTTGCAATAGGTCTAGAATTCACACTAGATCTGTCAATGGTCATGTAGATGATCACTCAGAGCATCACATAACGAGCACAGTCATCTTGCTGATAGACTTCATTTGAGTAAAGCAGAGCTGAAGTAGTTGATGAACCAAAAATAAAAGATACTGATGAGACTGTCCTTTGGAGAGTCTAGCACTGTCACTACTGGGAGAGGGAGACAGATAGGGAGACGACAAAATCATAGAGCTGGAATTCTCTCCTAAACAAGCTTTGACCATCCCACAACTCCAGTCCTTTAAAAAAAAACCTACAAATCGAAATCTAAGGTGTCGGTAAAAGATGTGTCATGCGATTTGGTTTGGCTCATTGATGTTTGATACCAGTCCCCCAGCTTAGAGACAAAGGCACTCCTTCTGAGCTTATTCATGATGATTCTACTTCGACTTCATTCGGTAACAATACAATTCTATTCCATTCCAATACATACACAGAAAGAACACAAGACCATCTTAAAGTTGTAGTCTCTTTAATGAGACTTTTCTTTTGAATCATAAACCAAATCTGATTTCCTCTATGATGCTACTACATTCTACTGAACTTAACAAACATACAACTCATCATACAACTCTTTATAAAAGAATCCCATTGCTTACCTCATCTTCAAATGAGATTCAATCACGTTTAATCATCTTTAAATCCTCTCAAATACATAAATATAAGCAAACCTAAAAAGAAACACACCAACTCAAATCAGTCGAACCCTCCACTTCCAGTTAAAGACCAAATCAAACGGAAACAAAACACGTACGGAGACAAAGCTTTAGCACTTAACGGTCCTTCACTAGCTTCCGTTACTTTCTCATCATTAAAAAACACCCATTCTTCTTTTCCTTCACCATCTTTCTTAAGCCTTAAATGTGCCACATAATGTCCACTATGTACAGAAGGACCTTTATGAGAGATAAACCCTTTAAGTCGATACTGTGCAGGTATTTCTCGATCACCAATTGGTGATTGATCATCTTTAGATGAGGCTGGGTTTTCAGATCGGATAGGTTCTAGTATAGGTTCACAACCATCATCTTCTGGATGGTTAAATAACCATTCAACTGCGAGATCCATTTGTCCATCCTAAGAGCGAAAAGAAAACCCAAAAACAATATCAACATTTTTTCATTTTTCTTTCAATGAACAAATGTGAAATTGAAAATCAAAGATCACAAACCGTTACTCGCAAAGCTTTCCTAGCTTGGTTTTCAGTAAATCCCATTTCTTGTAAAGCCAAAATATTTCCTTCAGGATGAACCTCCTTATACCTCAAAGGCACAGGAAGCGGTAAATCTTCATCTGATTATTCCAACGAAAAAAACCAAAGGCATCAAAAACCCATGAACCCAAACCAGAAGTCAATGAACAAGTTTTTCTGTGACTGTTCAACCAACCTTTTTCATGTAGATCTTCATCCATACGTTCAAATAACCAATCCGTTGCACTCTGTAAATCTCGATTACCAGTGGCACGTATAGCTTTCAAACACCTCCATTTCGGAAATCCCATACTCATTAAAACACTCAATGTTTGTTCATTCACCTCAGGTTCAACTGTGAGTGTCACAAAATCAAATCAAATCACTATTACCAAATTCGATTTGGAATGGAGATACATACCAGGTGGTGGAACTTCCTCAACTTCTGGTAACAATTCTTCCCCTGCTTGTTGACCTTGACCAAGATAAGGTTCCAAATCAATCTTTTCTCCCTCAATCATCAAAGGTACCTCTAAAATTTCAAAAAACCATCAAACGATCGATCAATATCGGAATCATCTAGGAATTTTCAAGACTAGCAAAGATACTTACCCAACTTTTTCGGAACCCAATTCACCACCTCGAATCGACGAGCATGTACAATCAAGTATTTAGGAAACGATCCAAGACGAGATGACCTATACAAACCGATCAAGCAAACACACATCGCACAATCAACAAATTATCTTCCACATTTGAAGAAAAGGTGTGAATCAAAGGACAAACGTTAAAGCCGTGGTTTTAATCTGACACTTAGGACAAGTATAATCCACCGAATTACTCGCCATAAAGCTTTCCAAACACTGTTCCAAAGTGACCGGTTGATACTCTGTCTTCCCCTTTTCATCATTCCTGATCGGAATCGCAGCCACCGGAACACTCAAAGTAGAATGTTCTTCTAATCTATATTTCACTCCTTTGCAATTCTCACACTGAAGTTTTTGTTCTAATTGAAATCTAAAAGGTCTAGTAGGATCCATCGAGTTGAATTCATCTGTTACAAGATCTGGATTTCGATTAGTTTCAACCGCTCGAAGATGTCGTTGAATAGTTTCAAATAAATGTCCCAAAAACTCTTCTGCATCTTGTTGTTTCATCGTCGAGAATTCATGATGTCCACGTCCAACTAATGCTTTTAACATCATCGGACTAATCCCCTTCTGGAAGGCCGCAGGAGTAGTAGTAGGTTCAATTTCAGATTTCACATCTACTAATGGAGGTGTGATGGGGTCATTATTAGGTATAGCATATCGACCAGACAGTAAGCCGTGAGCGATTTTGTTCATTTGGCAGTCAAGGCAATCCGAAGGTGATGGTGCACTGCAGGTAGATGCATGTGATACGAAATTGTTATAGTATTGAGACTGGAATGGGCTTAGTGAAAATAACACTTGTAAAACAGAAGCAATGTAGCAACTGTGGTAAGATGAGTCGAAAGAGCGTATCAGAGGATGGGACCAAAACTTAAAAGATATTGGGAATGTAGAGTGAGCTAACCTGTTTCCCAAATTCTTTAAGCCAGTAAGACCAGGTCCATGTACAGGCACAAGATGTTTACCATCCTCACCAGTCATGGAAAAATCGAACTTAAGATTATGTTCAACTTGCTATAAAAATCAAACATCAAGATCAAAACGATTGGTCTTCCTTGAAACAATGTCAAGGGTTAAGGAAGGAAGAAGTTGGATAGATCGAAATATTTACCAATTCTGTCATACTCTTTTCAGTTTTTTCTTGTTTTTCAATCTCGATTCCAAAATGAGCCAAATGCTTTTGTAAATTACTATCAGTTCTTGCATCATCACAATTATAACAATACAAATCTACATCCATCCCAATCCAAAATCCCAAATCAGCTTCAAAACAAAGAAGAGATCATGAAAGTGCAAGAATTGTTTACCAGCAGATCCTTCAGCCGTTATAGTTCCAAGTTTAACATTCACTGAATGACCTGTCTCACGATAATGTTGTAATGCATGTCCGTTCCCACCCGTCCCACCGAATTGAGCACGACCACATCCTAAACTTCCACACTCTAAACAAAACCAAAGGTTGGAAGACAACTCGCAGGCATGACAAGTGGAAGAAACTATGAAAAAAAGTCAGCACTTTCAAAACAAGCTTTTTCTTTTTGTGATGAAGTGACGATCAAATACCTTGGGGAGCTGGGTGACTTGGGTTTTCTTGTTGTTTGAGTCCGGTGACATGATTACAAGTTTCGATTTCTTCTTCCCATGCTGCAACTTCATTCAATCGAGCCGAAGGAGTAGAAGCCAGAACAGCGGTACCAATAGCATCAAGCTAACCCAAAATAGCCCATCAACACTCTTTGATGAAAGATTTGATCTGTCGACTCAAGAAAGATGACTAACTTGTTCTGAAACATGAGAAGGAGTCGAGATCGGCCGTCCATCACATCCCACAGCATAACATTTCACAAAGGTCGCAAATTCGTATTGATCAACTTCATTTTCTTCACGTATAGCTAGTTTCTTTAATGGTGGTTCTGATTCTGAAGGTCTTTGAGATTTAGGTTTCAGTGTACGTTTAATATTCAAAGCTAATACATGATCATGTTTGATTGCATGATTCTTGGCACTATTTCACCACAAAACGGAGAAACCCAGATTTGATCAGAGAACTATCAACTGATATGAGGTTTGGAGATTACTTACTGATGATGATCAGGTGTTACACATCCACCATTAAAACATTGTAAACAAACATCAATCCCATACGGACTATCCTGAGAATCTACAATTTTATCCAACAACCTCATCAGCTGAAAAAAATAAGGATAACGGGAAGTAGACTATCAAAAAAAGCAAGAAAACCTTACCAAAACATTGAGTACATTCTTCACGATAGACCATCGAACGATTTTCCGGTGGTGAAATCCAAGTTAAAAGTTGTTCTGCATGAATACATTCTACACGGTCTTTGGGCGTTTGTTCATTCATCTTTTTGTGTGAATTTGTATCTTTTAGTTTGGAATGAGGATGATCGAAGTTTGTGAGTTGGAGTTGGAGTTGAAGTGATCAAAGGGAAGTTTTCTTATGACGACACGACAAGTTATAATCACATAAGCTTTAAGCGGTAGGTGTACTTGGGATTTAACTCGAGATTAAACTTCTAAATTTTAATTCTACTCGCGATTTCTCAATAGAACATTCCAATTCTTCAACAACTGAGATCACACTCACACACTTCAACAAGCAACTCAACAACTTTCACTTCAAATTCAAAAATAACATCCAACATCAAAAGACTAGATCAAACAATCAATCAATCAATGAACAACTTATCAGAACAAAGTTATATAAGATTCGATACAGAATTAGAATATGATCATTTTATAAAAAAATTAACATCACAAGTTAAAACTTATACTGAAGAATCATGTTTATCAAATGGAATTCGATTAGGTAGTTCAGATGCAAAAGTCATAGAAGAAGTGATTTTTGATGTACGTGATTTTTTTCCATTTTTCCTTCCCAAACCCTTCATCTTTTTGATTGATGATGTTTGGATTGGTTTTTACAGGTTTTCCTAAAACATACAATCGAGCTCATGAGACCCAACTTATCAATCTCAGGTAGCCCAATCCCACCCCCACCAGACTTCACCCCACCGACCAAACCTTTGAAAAAACCTGAATCATCCCAACCACAAGCTCCGATAACAGTAGCAGGCCAAACCAAACCAATTGATGCAGCCTTAACCGAAAGAGTGGTTCGACAACAGTATGCAGTGAATGAAGCAGCAGTCGATAACTCACGTAAACGAAAAGCTTTACCGAGTCATTTGATGAGCTTGGTGAAGAATGGGGTAGAGGAACACGAACGAGTCTTGGATGAGAAATGTGAATCGAGCAAGAGAAATCATGATGATTGGTTAGATTCTTCAAATCAAATCGATCCTAGGAATCGCTGGAAAGTCGTTAATGGTAAGAAACAGCTTTTCTTCTTCTCCTTCTTCTTCAAACCCGCGGTTTTCTTCTTTTGGAACTTTGGATTGGGTTTCGTAATTCTGGTTGATGGATCGTTTGGTTTTCCTTTTGGTTTGGTTTGGTTAGATCAACTTACAAATGTAGAACAAGCACAAGAAGATTCCTCAGCCACAGGTTTGATCTTATCAAAACTACTTACTGTAAGTCTTTTTTTCATTTCACTCTCGTGCGTGTTCTTAACTTGAGGAGTGAGTGGTTTGCTTCTTTTTTGGTTTTGTTTTTAGTCACTTCCTTCTCTTGTCGATAAAACTGAAAGAGCTATTGAACTAGAAGAAACTTATACACAAAGTTTTGGTTCAACTATATGATCATCACGATTTGTTTGTTTTTGTTGGAATACTA
>KZ139806.1:1640-13071 GCA_002157035.1 Melampsora medusae f. sp. deltoidis
AAGGGAGATCGTGCGCGCTCGTCGACGAGCAAACGCGACCCGGGCATGGTGTATAAAGAGTTTTCTTCCACAAGTAGTCTTTGATATCTTCTTGAATCTTCACATAGCCAAAAAGATCTTGAATGAGGATTTGATAGATTTTCTGATGCTCTGATAGTTGGTCACTAGAGGTTTGGATAAGATTTCTTCCCTTCTCAGAAAACAAGTAAAGATGATACAATATCTTGGGTGTCCATTTGGTATCTTCCTTGGCATTCAAGTCTTCTGCAACTTGTGCAACAAACCTCTTGACCAATGAGTCTGAAGTTGTTTTTCCAAGTGGGCAGTCTGCTGTAAGCAAGTCATTGTGAATGCCTTTCAATCTGTGGTATCTTGGAAGGTATTTGAATTCTTCATCTTCACAAAGAGACTTTAAGAGTTTAACATGTTTCAAACCCTCCAGAAGATCTGATGACACAAAACACTTTACCATCTTGAGATCATCAAAATCATACAAGATGTAAAAACATAACTTACCATGATCAATGGATGTATCTGTGTCCAGATATCCTTCAACTTGAGCCAACAAATCAATATCTGGTCAAGCCAGTGCACAAAAGATAAGCCATAGTGAGTGTGATGTTTCACAAACATCAGATTTCAGAAAACAATGAATGCACACTTTTTGTCAATATAAGCTCCAACCCAACTCAAGAAAGGCCAAGTATTCCATTTGATCTGGTTTGTTGAACTAGGCCAATTCCGGGTGCAAAATCTTGAAAAGTTCTCAGAACACCAAGAACCCATACTTGCTGCATTGGTTCAATATGATCTTGTTCCAAAACTTCAAGAGCAAGAGAGCTGAATTTGAATTCCACAGGAATAGACCAAAAGGATTTTATCCACAATAAACTGTCTTGTAAGCACTGATCCAATCTGATGACCTGATACTGATAGTTATGCGATTTGCGCATCTTAAACTCTGGTTTAATCCAGTGTTGAATTTTTGACCTTTGTTCTTTTCCCATGGACTGAATGTTAAGTGTTTTATAAAGATTGGCTTTTCCTTTGTCTTGAGCTGACACTGAGGGTCTATACTTGAAAACACTTTAGAATATGTTGAATTTGTCTTGAAAGCTCCAACATATAAACTTTTGAATCAGGTGCACAAAGAAACATTGCTTGGAGTTGAATGATCAATGAGAGTGAGCAGAGAAGCTTTGTCATAGTTTATTTTATTAGATCCAGGGAAGATGGATGAGTTGTTGGATAGATCAAATTATTGTTCAAAATTCACAAAGGGTTTTTCTTTTTTCAATCCCTTGAACTGTGGATGGAATGTATCTGAAAGGAGTCATATCTTCAAGTCAGAGCCGGGTAGTTACTGTTTTATCAGATGCAAAGGTGAAAATCTTATTCAAGCAACAAAACTAGGAACAGATACAAATATGAAACCCAAAGTGATGATAAAGCAAGTCAGGAAACCAGCACCATGTCTGTATGGTTATTGCATGTTAATGAGCACACACATTCCTGGCTCACAGCGCTGCTAGCCGTAGATTGGGAAGCACAAGTAAAATTGGAGAACCTCAAGATTGGTAGCTCTAAGGTTCACTTTGGGAGCGGGGCTGGCAAAAAAAGAAGCTGAAAGCTCAACTTTTTTTTGCGCTGAGCTTTGCAGTGCTGCAGGCAAAAAAGGAGGTATTTTTCAAAAGGACAATCTATTTTAATTGAAAAATACCCTTAATGAGAGTCAAGAGATTGAAAACAAAGGCTACATTTGTTTGTAAATGAGAGTTGATAAAGAAAACAAAACAAAACAAAAGTGAAACAAAGTGAAAATATGGAACAAGGAGCAAGGGTGTCTAAGTTTCTTTTTGATAGCATCCTTTCCAAACTCAAGTACTTTATCAACTTCTCCAAAATCCCCAATTAACGGTATGCCTTCATTGGCCCATATTTGACTACTAATGTTCATTCCAATCATTTGCAGGGCCATTTCACCCCAATCAGCAGTGCAGACTTGTCCGGCAAATGAGGACAATCATTCAAAATGAGTGTGATTGAGTAGATGAGTATTCCAAGAAAAAAAGAAGTAAGATCAACAACAACAAGCAATGAGGGTTGATGAGGTAGAAAGATGGGATGAAGAAGAGTCTTACCTTTATGAGACAAGTAAGTTGGTTGGTCCACGGTGGCATAGATTGGAGGGACTGATTTTTGAGGCTGAGTGATAATGAGATTGTATGACATGGAAAGTCCATGGCGTAGAAGGATCCCGGACTATCTCAGACTCTGCAAAGGACATCAAAGGGTGATAGTTAAGGCTGTTCAAGGATCCAATGGAAACAATGTTGTTCAAAAGTATTTATTGGTGGCTTTAAGGCTGGCTGTGGGATCTTATGCGGGGGATTCCGTGGCTGAGCTGGTCAGCAGAAAGTGCAACAGCCCAAATTTGGGGGGGCAAAAGACAGCTGGATGTGAAACACCCCAGGGCCAAAATTCTTGGGGAACTGAGTGTCTGCGCCCAGTGCTTCACTCTGCGCTTCTGGCTATGCTGCAAGCCAGATTTGGCACACACTACATCCATTTTATGCAGAAAGTGAAGTTGTCTGGACTGGTTGACAAGAAAACACCCCAGACACAGCAAAGACAATTGGCTAAGCTCAAAAACAGGTGTATCTGTCACGAGCTTGACTCCATCCTTGGAAACCCTTTCAAGAGATGGTCCATGACAAGTTTTGGGAAACTTCTGGGAAATGCAGGGCTTCCAAGTCATACCAAGGAGTTCCTTTATAGTCATTGTGGTAATGAACAACATCCATGCTCAAATCTACCTAAGCAAGTTATCAAATAAACCCAAAACCTCACCCTCCACTCCTATGTTGGAAAGTCTGGATGGTATAGGGATAAATACAATGAGTTTGTTTTTCTTGGAAAGTATCACTTATTAAAGGAAGACAATGACCAAAAGAGATCATCTTCCAGATCCCTTTGGACTTAACTTGGCCCTAGTACCAAACCTGCTGGCTCAATTCTGGCTCATAGTGTGTAACTGATGTTCATGTCTTTCATAGAACTCAATAGCTCACATGATCATTTACAACCAGAATTGGGACCGATTCGCTAGTATTTCCAAGGACAGATTAAAAAACTGCAAGAAATACACTGCTCTAGATAAGCTGAGGATAAGGCTGAAAGAGCCTTACTAAGAAGTTCAAAGCCAATCCTTACATCTCTAGTGCTCAACAATAAGACATCTTCATAAGCAAGGGAAAGAAGTAGATAAATCATTCCAATGTACAAGTGCTGCCAGAAAAGATACAACACCAGTTTACTTCACTGCCCCCAACCACCGTGAATATAAACCAGTAGTGTTATTATAGGTATGTATTTTATTGAATTCTCTGAGCTGTGGCCCGGACCTGTGATTTCAGGGCTGGCCATGCGGCTAGGCCCAGATCTGTGCACACCCAAGAGCCTCTGAGATTGCTTGGGTTGGGCAGGGCAGGCCCTGGAACCTGGGCCATGAGACCAAGGTCAATTTCACATACAAAGGTGTTGATCTTGATAGTCCAACTTTGTTAATCAGGTTGACAGCAAAAAAAAGTCAGCAGTTTCCCGGCTAGGTTGGGCAGCCAGGATGCCTGCAAGGCTTTTGTAACTCTAAACAGGCTTAGCTTAGTGGCCCCATCCTGGGACTGTGCGCTTTGCAAACACTGCCCGTCAGCCTGGTCCGGGTCACAGCCCAGTATGTGTAGTAAGCTTGTTGGGGCCAGTGGGCAGAACTTTTGTTGTATCTTTTCCTACTGGACTTCTACTTACTGAATTACTGGATAGATATGACTCTTTATTGGCTCTCAATGCAAACTTATATAAGCCCCTTGCTTTGGCCCTGTTGGTCTCATAACTTTTAAAGCCTTCCATGGGCCATTGAGGTATGAAGGGTGAGAAATGAAAGATAGGGGGTATGTGTGTGTGATTTTCATTACTGGCTCATCACCAGTTGATAAGTAGGATTTGTGAGGGGAGATGACAGATTTTGGGCCAGAGCCTTGTCTAGCCTCATGCCAGAATTTGGGGATCACAGTAGAAGGTCCTTGCTGGGGCTTGGAGGTATGTGGTAGCTGTACCAAACGGGCCCAAAGCAAGGGACTTGTATAAGTTTGCTCTCAATGTATGATGATAGTCTGTATGTACAAAAGAAAGAACATTGGAAAGGAATCAATGACTACAAGAGAATTTATCAATCCTAATTCATACCAGGTTAGATTTCACTTCAAAACAAGGAGTTGAGCAAGTTTTCAAATAAATAAACCTTTCAACTTGATTTATCTGAGACTGACTCAACCTTTTTGTTTGTTTGAGTATCAGAATTCAGTCTTCAAAAGAAAAATTATCAATTTCCTCAATCAAGATTGATATACAAAAAAAAGTTCATACACTTATTTTCCAAAGAACTTACACCTGTACACTCACAAACTTTTTTCTGGTACAATAAGCAGGATCAGAATGGCTAAATATTTTACTTCATAACCCATTGTTTTATCAAAAAAGATTATCATAATTTTTACATTATATCATATTAACTTAGAATACATTGTAACTAAAAAAAATGAAAAACATCTGTATATGATTAGAAAAAAAAGTCTACTTCAAACACCAAATCAAATCAAATCAAACCTTAAACCTAAATAAAAAATAAGTATAAACCATTCACACTAAACCACTGAACCCCTCCATTAAACCAAAATCTTCAAAACTAAACTAAACCAAACCAAACTAATAATAATCAAACCTCATTGCTTAACACACCCAAACCCAATCTTCAACTCTGCACAAGAAAAAAAAGCCTTTATTTCTTCTTCTTTCTAACTCCAACTTGGTTTCCCACCCTAACTAAAGTTTCAATAGGACCCCCTAAAGAAAGAAAAACCCCCCAAAAAGAAACCCCAAAACCATGAATTTCCTTTTGATTGATCTTCATATGAAAGAAGAAGAAAAAACTAACTTGAATTCATTAAAAGATCTTCATCCCATTCAATCAATTCACTTTCACCAATGACCAAAATAGTAGACCCACCTAAAAACCAAACCCCACAGAAATTCATCAATAAGCCAACCGATTCTTCATGATTTATTTATCATCCAATCCTGAATTCAAAGAAGAAAAGAACAACTACTAACCAAAAGCAAAGTAACCTAAATGATCACCTTTTTTAAGCTGATCACCCACTTTAACTCCTACTTCAATACTTCCTACCATCCTACAAAATATCCAATTCATAAATCAATTAGATCGAATCAAATTTCAGAGAAAACAAAACTTTGGATCACTTACATTGCTCCAACTAATACACAATAAACTTTTCCAAAGCCTTCGGATCTCATCCCGATTACTACCCTAACATTCTCACCATAAACATCAATTGTAGACCTAATAGCCATCGGATTAACCCTACAAAACCAAACAAAAATGACAACGAAAAGAAAAGAAAAGAAAAAGAAAAAGTCAAATGAGCATCATCGATTTCTAACAAAAAAAAAGATGATTAAATAAACTAGAGATTTCCAAAGAAATTCACTCACGTATAATATTGACCATCGATTCGTTCGATTTGTTCCACAGTCCCATCAAGCGGTGAATGAAACCGATGATAATCCTGTGGAGCCAATCTAAAGATCCCAATCGTCCATTTCTCTTCTTCATTCTCCCCTACATCTTCATTCGACAATCCGATCCGATCTCCCAAAACTTTCTTCAAACAAAAACTTTTGCCTTTAATCCAAATCGATTTCCCGATGCCAAGGTTTTCAAAGACCATCATTCTACAATCCGCACAACTCACCATCACATTCGGGTTCCCAATCCCTTCAATCTTTCTTGCATTCGGTTTTAATTCTCGATAAAAGAATTCATTAAAAGTTTGAAAACTTTCGATTGGTTTTAAAACTTCATTTAAATCTAATCCATGAAAGTTCACAAATCCTTCGATCTCTTTCTTAGATTCCGTCGAATTAAACTTCATCCCTTGTTTCAACGTTAATGATCTTAACATCTTCTTCACATTCTCTTTCTCCATCCTAGACTTCGATCCTGAACTTCGATACATCAACCTGATCCCCACTCTCACCACCACTTGCATCTTCTCTTCCACTAATTCTCCACTCATTCGATCCTTCACTATTATATTCGCCGAATCCGCTCCCAATGAATACTTTCCATTCTGAACTTTCCCAATCACCTTCGTAAACCATTTTCGGTTAGCTTGATTAGAAGTCACAAAGTTGCCAGGTGATAAGATGTGTCGTAAACTTGACCAATCAGTCGAAGCACAAACTGCTAAATGCGTCACAATATCAATCTCCATCCTTGAATTGATTCTTTCCTTATGACAAATTGGACATCTTGAAATATTGATCACTTTTTCCGCTTTCTCTTCTTCTTCTTCTGATTCTAATGATTTCAATCCTACTTCTTCTTCTCCTTCTATCACTTCGATGTCTTCTATTCCTTTTCGTTCATTATTGATCATCACTTCATTGATGTCTTCTTTTTCAATGACCGTATCAACTGGGTTATGTCCCACAAACCCAAGTGGTACATCAGACTCACAAGGCATATACCGATCTTCTTCCTCTTCCTCATCACTCTTCATCTCCAAACCCCCTTCTTGCTGTTCATTCCTTCTTTTCTTAACTTTCCGTTTCTCATCAGGTCCTTTAACCAATTCATCTTCTAAACAACAAATCACTTGATCAACACTCAACACCTCACCCCCAACTTCCGATGATTTGCCATACCTAACAAAAAAACTTTCAATTGTTTCTGAACTTAAAGTCGACCCTAATGAGTCTAACATCGAAACTAACTCAATCTTGGAGATCGTGCCTGATTCATCCGTATCAAATGATTCTAAATACTTTCTCCAAAACACTTGTCGTAATGCACTATACGGCACATATTTAGCTTTAATGAATAATGTACTTGTAGTCGTATTTGTTGATGAAACTGTAGTAGAAGAAGGAGGACTAGGATTATTGGGATCTGGTAAAGTAGTCTTAGGATTTGAAGGACTAGAAGTTGGAGTATTGATATGAAACTCGAAATTGACCATCTGATCACCGATTAACTTTCCATTCGCATCAACCTTATATAATCCCGTAACAGGATCTACACTCATCATCCGTTCATTTTCTTCAATCAAGGATGACATCTTTAATTTAGCTTCTCCAATATAATCATTCGATGACATTTTGTCCCAATCGAATAAACTAAATAAGATTGTATATGATAATTCCTCTCGTTTGACATGAAAGAATAACCTTTCATCCCATACTGGCTCAAGTGAATGTCTAATCACTTTTGTACGAAAAATCTATGAGGTAGAAAACCAAAATCAATGCCTAAAGCTTTAATGAAGAAGGATTGTCGAAAAAAAATCAAACTAACCTTTTCACCAAAACTAATGATCACAAATGGATCCATATCAAATCCAATCCTAGTCACCGCTTTCCAATAAGGCAATCCTGAAGCTCTATCAAGTTCAATAAAACATATTCCCATCACATCATCTTTCGTAAGATGTCCATCTTTGAAACTATGTTCTGATTTTTGTTTTCTTAACCTTTGATGAAACTTGCGATTTTTTGTCTTAGTGATTATAGGACTAGTGGGTTCGGTTAATCTAACTGATTTAATGTTTGTGGAATCAGTGGCGGATGTGTTGGATTTCGGGGCTAAGGCTTTGATTCCACTAGGAAGTTTTTTGGATAAAGCGCTTGGAATCGAAAGGAGTTTTTTACTTGATGAACTTGAGGAACGACTCATGGTAGGTGGAACGACAAGTGTTGAACTCATAGAAGAAGGTTGAGTAGAAATCGGTTGAAAAGCTGGACCAAGTTCTGAATCAACTTGAGCTTTTTGATCTCCATTCCCATTCTTATCCTCAAGACTTAAATTTCTGATTTCTTGAATTTCGTTTTCTTCACTTTCATCATCAGTTGAAATGATTGATGATAATGAATCTTCTAAATCATCTGACTCTGGACTCTCTTCTCCAATCGCTTCACTTAACTCTTGTCCACTCACAATCCTACCTTTCGCTCTGGTTCCAACACCGTGAGTAGGATGAGCACTCAAGACTGCTTGACCTCTTACAAGTCCTTCTTCATTCACTTCAACTTCTTCAACCTCTCCTCCTCCTGAATTGGCACTCGTAGGTTCAGTGGATTTACGTCTGATCTTTTTGAACACGATCGATCGGAGTTTCTTATTCGAGTTCAAGATTCGACTCACTCGCTTCTGTTTGTCTTGCTCATCTGTTTCGTTTTCTACTGATCCTGAAACTAAAGCTGATGAAGATGCAGGCGATTGACGAGGTTGACTGGCTGATCGGGATGGTGAATCATGACTGGTGATCGTAGCATGTAACAAACTTGCGATTTCTTTCATGATTTGATCATTATCTTTAACAACCTCTTGTGATGGGTGATTCTCGAGATTCAATGGTTCGAATTTATGAGCCGGAGAAGCAGGAGAGATTGGTAAAGAAGCCAGTAAAGTAGAAGGTAAGGAAGCCAAACTAGCTTGAAATCCAGCGGGAGACAAGAATCCGATCTTCACAAGTAATTGACCGGTGACTTTTGTCCGAGATTTAGAACTCGTTAATGAGATCCATCTTGCTTGATTGATTGAAGAATCAAAACTCAAAGTTGATGAAGAGATCGGAGTTGAAGTGATTCCATTAGGATAAATCCAATCAAGTAAACTGATTTCCAATTCACCTAAATAATCATTCTTTAATCTGTCTTTATCAAACACTACGATTTTGATTAAATTAGTTAAAATTTGTTTAGGAAAAATGATTAATTCTAGAAAAGCTGAACCGAAATCGATAGATAGATCTGATTGATACCAAACCGGTTCTAAAGTATTAAATCGAATATCAGATAGTAATTTTGATTTTTCTTGTAAGATGATTGGAGCTGATGTTGATGATGTAGATTGATTGATTAAAGATAATTTTAAGAATGGATCTGATTTTCCATTTCGATCTTTTGCTAATAAATCACGACCTGCATCGATTCTGATTTTAAGAATTGCGGGTAATGGTTGATTTAAAGTAGAGTTTAATGAATTTTGTCTTGTTTGAATTGGACTGATTGAGTGGGATGAAGATGAAGATGATTTTGATCTAGATGAGGTAGTTAAACTTAATCGTTTGGGTACATGGTTTTTTAGTTTGTTGACTATGTTACTTGTGGTTGTGGTTGGTGAAGGAGGTGTTAAGAAGTTTGGATTTGGTCGAATAGGTTGAGATGGGGTGATTGAATGACCATTGTTGTTGTTGTTGTTAGATTGGTTAGGTGAAGTTGAGATAGTTGAGATTGGTGATGATGATAATAAGCTTGATGGTGATGGTAATGGTGATGACATTTTGAAATGAAAAACAAAATACAGCTAAGAGGAAAAGAGAAAGCAAAGCAAAGAACCAATCACCAATTCACACTTTATACTACTATTCCAAGAACCACAAATCACAATCACACAATCACACAATCACACAGCTCAGATTCACAATTCACTGATTTAATTTAATTTAATCTATGCACTGCTTGCTTCTACACTTCATTCATTCAATTCATCGAATATTCCAAATCAAACATCCGATCCGCAGTGAACCTTGTAAGACGTCTTCAAAGTTCAACCTCATCATGATTGTATTCAACAATTGTAATAGATTCAAATCAATCTCTTGGAATGAAAGGTTTTACATAATAATACATTGTAGTTTGCCAAGCATACGTACCCATCTGACAATCCACTTACATAATCATTGGGAATTTACATAGTATATTATGTTTGGTGTTCAATGGTTTCTTCAATGGGAGATGAGGGTGAGTAGGATGGAGAAGTAATAAGCTTATCAGCATTCAAATTGTAAAGTAAAAAGAATCTCAGCCTCACTCAATTGATAACAAAATCTATATAGACCAAGTGCAATAGTAAAGTATACTCAAACCCAGAACAAGATAAACATAATCTAAAACCATTGAAAGCTACAAATTAATCTGATCCTACAACCTAACTTTCTACTTAATCAATAGTCTATAAACTCTATATAAACAATAAACTTATCTGCATTTCTTTCTAGACTTGTACCGTAAAAGGATGTCAACGGACAAACCACGATGATGACCTTCTACATTGGATCTGAGATTTTGGTATTTTACTTATAAATCATCAGATCATCTGATATGAGAAAAGAAAAAAGGCAGAAAACTTGCAAACATCAGGGAAAAGATAGTTATACAAAAACCATTGAACGGAGATGGGATGTCATATAAAGAAATTTAAAAAAGAGAGAAATGATGCTTCAAAGTTTTGATAAAGATATTTACTCTCCATTATAAAAAAAAGATAAACTAGAGTAAATGAAGAAAAGGTAAAGAGATGATCAAACCATAAAACTTTCACCACATCCACACTGTTCTTTTATATTGGGATCTGATCGAAAACAGAAAAGGAAAAACCACAAGAAAATTCAATCAATTTAAACCTCAATTATTGATCAGAAACTGTGGCTTAAGAATTCTTGATCAAACTCACTTTGAAAAACAAATCTAGACCCCAATGAACTTTCTTCATAATCCATCACACTTCCAATAATCGTTAACAATGCTCTAGAATCGATAATCACTTTGACTTCTTGACCATCTTCAGTGAGACCCGTCACGATCTCATCAAACTTTCCTGGCTAAAATCCCCCCGACCCACAAAAAGAAAAACCAGATTATTAAGAAAAACTCAAACTTTAAATTTCAAGGAAGAAAAGAGAGACTTACGGACGAGACGTATGATAGATCATAAGCCATTCCTGCACAACCTTTTTGACGGACTCCTACCCTTACTAATCGGCCTGGTAAATCATTTGAATTGGTTGGGTTTAAAAGTTCTTCTAGTTGTTTGATGGCTTTAGGAGTCTAGAATAGTCAAAAATCAATTTCGTTCTTGTTTTGATGAATTTGAGGGAAAAGAGAGAGGGGGTTTTTACGAGGGTTAAGACTTGTTTGGTTTTCGTTAATCGGTTGGCAGTTCGTGGGATAGGTTTTGTTGTGGAGCTTGAGGATGTTGAAGGGATTGGTAATCTGCTGGGTCCACTTGGGGTTTCTAGCTTGTTTTCTGTATCGATTTGAAGTCTTCTGATTTGTAAAACTGATCGTTGAGGAACAGTAGAATATGGAAGTGGTTTACATCGAAGAAGACATAGTTGTTGAGTAGATTTGAGGAATGATGATCGCATTTCTAATGTCTGATGGTGGATTGATCAGAGGCCTTGATGGTTTCGAAAAGAGAGGAATGTGGTGTGAATGGATGAGTTGAATGAAAAGTGTTGATGAGGTGTTGGATGATGAGAACGAGAATTGGTTGAGTTGGTAAACAGGAGTT
>KZ139829.1:1046-11384 GCA_002157035.1 Melampsora medusae f. sp. deltoidis
AATCAGAAAACCAGGTATGTATGATTGCTGGATTTGTTGGTGGATGGATTGAATCAGGAAGCTTGCTGTGGTATTATTAATGATGCTTGATGTGGCTGATTGTGTCATGGGCAATACTAGGTAAAGTACATACAACCCTTATTACTTAACATCCCTTGAGGCTTAACCACTTAAAAGAAGCGACCTTTCTGAGACATATGTAGAACATATAAACTTGCATTTTTTCTTCAAAAATCACAGTGCACTGACAGAGGAGAGCTGATCAACAAAAAATCAGCCCATAAAAGTGTTTTTTAAACCTTTTTGCACATTTACAAAAGCAAATACAAAAAGTGCAAAAGCAAAAGCAAAAGACAACCACCCAAGGCTTCCGGGGTCAGAGGTATCATTCTTTCAGATGGAGTGAGCACACACACTCTAAAAAATCATCAAGCACCACCCTGATAACAAATTATTCTTTTCATACTTGTTTGTTAGATGATAAGAGAAAGGTTTTATCTATAATGAATATTCAATAAGTGATGTAGAGGTACCAGATATCTTTTTTAGTAGGTTGATGTGAGTTTGGGTTCCAGCGAGACATTATATTGCAGAGTTTCACGGTCTCCCATTGGCATTATTATGTACAAAGCTTGTTCAAAAGTTTTGAAACCCACTGTTACTGAATAGTTAGAGGAATACAGAAAAATGTTCTTAATTGTCTTGCACATTCCATGACCGGCATCTCATTGTGATAGCGAGATATTATGAAGAAACCAAAGCTTCTTTTCAAGGTACACTGCCTGCATTTTTTCAAGTTGACACCCACTCCAAAACCACTGGAGCTCTGTCCAAAATAGCGGCAGTGGACCGCCAGCAAAGTGGCCTCCCCGCCTGCACTTGTCTGGTAGGTGGGTGGGGCACCCACTATAGCTATATTCAAGAGTACTCCCATATAGCAGGAATAATTTTGGCACTGTATAGCAACATTTTGCTGTGATATGAGATGTCTTAGCGCATCAGAACACCATAGTGCCATAGTGCCACAGTGCCTCAGAGTGCATTTGAGTGCATTGATTGTGGTTATCTGATCTTGGACAACCACCCTTCTTTCTTGGTCCCATTCTCAAAACCAAATACCAACTCAAAAATTTTGAGATTCACAAGCAAAATCCCAATTATACCAGTAGAACTTGAAGAACTCGAACAATCAATTGTAGCAAACCAATCTATGAACAAACCAAATCAATCATCTCCAACTCAATCAAATCACAATGAATCTTCATCAATCCCTTTAGCTGATTTTGAAATTCAATCATGTCAAAACAAATAGAAACTGACAGAATCAGGTTATCAGAACAACAATATCAAGTTATTCAAGTTTTTAATGGACCATTTTATCTTTCAAAAATTTATCTGTTTTTGATTGCTCAGTGGTTTGTCTTTAGTTTGCATACTACCTAGGGAATGATAGGTAAACAATGAGATGATCAAGTTATCCTCTTCACATTTCAGTTGTCTCTAATAGGACTCAGATGATAATCAATTATTTGATACCATGTGTTATAATCAATGTATTCAATTTCTTAAGCCAAATGTTTGGTTTTGGTGATCAGATCTCAAGAGATAACTAAACATACAGCCTCCAATTTGTACTCTGAGTTGAGCAAAAGTCTAAACCAAATCTTGTATTCACTTCTGAGGGATGAATATTGAATCACACTCACAAGTTCTCCTTTTTTCCAACTACAGGTCTCACTAATTGACATAAAAAATGTTCACCACACTTCTGCGCGCTAGGCTTGTCAAAAGTTGAGCATAGCGGAGAGGGACAGAATGGTAAGATCTCTGAAAATTCATAGCAACCCCCAAATATTAGCTGAGAAATCTTGTGCTCTATCATAGCGCCTGATTGCTCTGCCCTGAACAAACACATTTATAGCTCAGCGGAGCATAGCACGATGATGTTGCCTACTAATCACCTATCCTTGTGATCATAACTATCTCAAAAGTTTCATTGAGCAATTCCAGCTTTTGGTGTCTTGCTTTCACCCTATTTTTCAGTTTGTGACTGTCCTTGAGGTCACCACTGTAGTTTGGAAAGAAAATTGATGCAGCCTTGCTACATCCCAATATGCCATGTTTTGGTGGGTTGATAAAACTCCTAGTGCTTTTACCATTCTAAAGTTGCAGTTTTATGTTCTCATTGGACAGATTTAGACGGAGAGAAAGTGGATGATCATTGGGGAATAAGTGTGGCTAGGGTTGGCATGGAAGAATGTGGCTACTCCACTTGGCCCTGGGGATTTGATTGAAGCTACCCCCCCCCAAAGCTTTAGGAAAGGTGTGAGAGGAGCAGAGCCGGAGGAATGAAATACATAAGAGAAAAGGATAGTTGCCAACTCTTTGCTTTGAGTTGATTGGCTGAAGACTTCCCTAATATTGATAATGTATAGACAAAACCTTAAATTTTGACATTGTTATGACTGACATGATGGTATATGGACAGTTTGCATGAAATTATGCATGATAGTCAATAAAGAACTAAGAGAAACTATAAAATGGTGTATGATAGAACTTGTATGCGAGAAGATTTTTTGGTAAACAAACTTGAAACCTTTGGTTGACGCTAATTGGTTTGTTGAATTTGTGTAGAATTTTCTGAATGCGGAAATGGGACAAAGTCAAAATACTAGAGAAAACAATCTGAGCACAGAAGATGAATTTTTTCTTTGAATCATCTCTTGTGTAGTTTTCTAGCCTTCTTTTTCACATCTTCTCAGAGCAGGTTCTCCACTTTCACACTTGCTCTGGTTTCTGCTTGCCTACCACTTATTTCCTTATATCCATAGAAGTATCAAATACAACCTTCATTCAACTACTGTTTGCCCCAGAAAATATGTTCATGTGGAGAAAGTGGTGGCCCAATATCTCTTCTACATATGGGACATTTGGCGCATTCACCTCTAGAATCAGATGCCAATATCTCAGCCTGTATTCCAAAATCCAACCAACATAGAAGATCAGGAATCAAACAGGAATCAAACAGTTATTCTGATGTTTGATATTGTTTAGTGAACACAATAAGTTGGTTACTCACATTAATACATTGTGCATGGAACATATGGGGCTTTGTACAGTCTAATTTGGCAACTCTTTGCCCCTCCAGGAAACCACTTAGACAGATGGAGCATGTTTCAGAAGTCTCATTATCATCTTCTCTCTTTAAAAGCACACTTGATCTATAAAATTTGTAATGACCTGTTTTTGAACACATATTAATGAAAATGACAAGGTCAGCCATCTTGTAAATGTCAGAATGAGTATACAATTTGCATCTTGGTGGTCTCTCTCTCGTATCTCAGCTCCACATCAATTGGTTATAGAAATCATAGAGAACTGTACAGATGATAGAGATTCCTGGGCATCAAGAAGGAATGACTGTTTGTGTGGGTATCAATTGATAGAATGGAGATAGTTGCTCACGCTTTTTTTGCACATGATCATCCAGATGTTTTTTAATACCTTTCACCGCAGGGCTTGCTTTGTACATCATGTTAATGAAAAAGTCCTGATGTTCATGATACTTCTTTGCTGCTGTAACATCCAGACCATATAATTCTCCTTTGTGTGCTGCAATTGCAGAGTCTTGGATATTCAATACATGAATACACCATTTGACATAGGATGAATCTACCAAATGCAGGCCTAAAAATGGTTTGAGAAGACTCATGATGTAAGGATCTCTATCCTCTTTCATAGAGTATGCCTGAAGGTTATGCTGTAGCTCAGCTTGACACCTTAATGCAATCATCCTGAATGGTTTCCTGTTCACTAACCAATCTTCAATAAGATGCTTGACACTCTGATGAAATTTTAGCAGGTATTCCAAAATATGATAACAGCATTCAACCTCTACATCAGCAATCTTTTCAAGGACCATGTAATTCATACAGTCTGTTGCCAATGACTTTACAAACTTTTGTTTCATCAAATGTCTTCTTTGCAGTGATTTTTTGTATAACTCCACCATTGTAGCTGTTTTCTGGTTTCTATCAGCATTGTGAAGACAGTATCTGATTTTGAAAATAAGCTGAACCCAATTGAGGGGCTCTGCAAGAGCCAGCTTCTGGGAGCTTGGATACAATACTTCAAAATGTTCCAATACATCATGGAGAAATGTGATCTTTTCATCTGCTGCTGTCTCAAGATTCATTTGCTGGAAACATTCTAATGCCATTGACTTGACAACCATTGCATCATCCAAAGACTTTGCTTTGAGTAGGTGTTTATATATCTCTGTTATCAAAGGTGTTTGCTGCTGCTTTTGAGATTCCTGAAGGGACCTTTTAAGCTTCAAAACCATCTCAAGTTGATCAAGAGCCTCTTTGATACCTAGATTCTTTGTTACTGGATAAAATGAATATAGATGTTGCATAATCTGATGAAAGCATTTCATTTCTTCTTCTAGAGTGCTCTCATTAATTTTGTAGTCCATAGATTGAAATGCTAGCGATTTCACAATCCCAGCTTTGGTCAACGATCTATTGAGAATCAATTGGTCATGTATGTTCATGAGTTTGGGGGTTTGAAGGTTCCTTTCATAATCATGCAAATATTTCTGCATGTGAATGATCAAGTCAACTCGCTTTAGGGCTTCGGTCACAGCTGATTGGTATTGGTCATATCAGCTTTTTGAATCTCCATGAGAAGTGCAAGATGAATTCAATGTACATGAGGATACTCACATTTATCTACAGGAAAAATATTGACCCTCCCATTTGATACACTCTTCACCCTAGGTTGAAATTCAAGCCCTGAAAATGAAATAAATACTTGTGTTTACCATCTGTACCAGAAAATCAACATAACATACCTTCCAACATGAATAGCTCCAATCCTGCTTTGCACACAATACCAGTGTTGGGATCTTGTCTTATGGAGTTTACAGTCCCTCTTGGCAGGATGGATTGTAGTAACTTGAGAATCCTCAGAGTCCATAATCTCTGATACAAATCCAAATCTATATTTTGTAAATAACCTAGTATAGTAATAAGGATCCTCTCAAGGGCTTCCTCTTTAAAGATCCGCACCCCGTCAGTATACTCATCAAACATGCCACCCAATTCCATCGCAAAATTCCTGAGATTTGAAGGATAATCCACAGCACTGAGGGTTAGACTGGCAATACCTGTCATGACCCAATAGAAAGTCATTTTTTTAGTGACCACATGAATAAATCTTGAAATCAAAGTCCTTCTATCAGTATTATTCACCCTATAGTTGAATCCTTTGTTTAATGGATGGAGGGTCTCAAGTAACTTGAGGCATCCTTGCAATCCATCTGGTGGCGCCTCAACGTCTTCATTATGATCTTCTACATCATTTTGTATCTCATCTTCAGGTTCCCTTACCACTTCATGATGAACCTGTGATTGATGATTTGAATTGTGTATTTGTAGTTCTTCTCCCCTTTGAGATCCTTCCACACCATCCAAGACATCCACTTGGGCCACTTCATCTATCAGTCTTCCTGATGAAGTAAGCAAGCAAAATCTGAACAAGATGATTAATTTGCATCCCAACAACCAAATTTTCTTGTTCATACTGATTTCGTAGGTGATGAAGACAAGTTGTCTCTGTTGAAGGTATTCAATGAGTAATAAACAAGGTACTGGTGATATTCTTGAGTGGGTAGTGGGATGTTCAACTTCCTCACACAGTCCTATGCCAAATCAATAGTCTCACAGTACCCTGAATGTATTGGAGCCTGAAAATCTGTAACCTGCAGTCACAAAACACTAGGGGACTAAAGCGAACACACTTTCTGATTCTCATGCATGTATCAACAAAAGAATTCACCACCTGTGCCATATAATATGATGAAACCATGTCTATAAGTGGAAATAACAGAATCGCATTCACATCGGAAAACGGTGAGATGAGCAATGTCACTGAGTCCAGGATGATTCTACATCTTCCTTATGAGATGAGCTGTTCAGAGATTTCAAGGCTTCAAATCAGCACTGAGGCAGATATACTACACTGCACTACACTACTAGACACTATGGGAAAATGTAGCAGGGTTTCTATCAAAAACTCAACGAACAGAACGATTTAATACGACAAGGAAATCAGATCAACTGAAATGCACGCCTGGAACAGAGTTTTATCTCAATCTAATGATTGAAAATAAATCTTTCGAAAAAAATGATAAGCATAATCATAATCATTCTCAAATTGTTCTTATTATCAAAATCAAAACAAGATCAAGATCACATGAACCAAGAACAAGAGAGAGAGAGAGAGTAAAATAAAAAGAAAGTGAAGTAAAAGGCTGAACTAATTTCTCAATCAATGAAGTGTGTTGAACTAAAATAAAAAAAGCTTTATCCTACCATATTGTAACTAGAAAATTAAAGAGTATCGGAGAATAAATTAAAAAAAGTTCAATCAAAACATTTACGAATATATAAACTAAAATCCGAACCGAAACTCACATAAGTAAATTGGGAGTAGCAGAAACCATATCATGAGTCAAAACATCATCAGCCCTCAGCGAAAGTACACCATGATTAGAATTTCTTCTCAACATTTCTGTCATAGCTTTTGTTGACATATTATGTTGACTTAAATGGTACGCCATTAGAGCAGCAACGTGTGGTGCTGCCATACTGGTTCCTGAAATTCTAGCGGTGGCTTTATCTGAAGAGTACCAAGCTGATGTGACATTTGACCCAGGTGCGAAGAAATCTACGCATGATCCCCAATTCGAATAAGGCGCCCTAGTATCATCAATATCACTTGCTGCCACCACGCTATAGACAGATGATGATGTAAAGGGTAAGTGAATCCATTCAAAGGCAAGAGAAGGGCGAAGTTGAAATCTCAAAGCTTACTTTGCATCTGGACATGCTGCTGGACTAGAAAGACAAGAATCACCGTTATTGTTTCCGGCTGCAACCACAAAGTGTATACCTAGATCGATGGCGTTCTGAACCACTCGATCAAGCGCGGTATTTCTACCACCGCCAAGCGATAAAGAAGCCACGGTAGGCGGATAACCAGTGATTCGGAATTGCTCAACAACAAATTGGATACCTGCAATGATATCACTGGGCGAGTTATAAGCAGAATTGGAAAAGGAGGGGAAAAGATGAAAGCCAAAAAAGCAAAAAGTTCAGAGTTAGCATGGACACATCCTTATCAAGCAAAGACATGATAGGAATGAGATATCAGTCAAACATACGAGGTAGCACCTCCTCCTTCATCTGATAACACTTTCACGGCTCGCACTTTTGCTGCTTTAGCAACTCCCCACCGACGACCAGTGATGACTCCTGCACAATGGGTTCCGTGCCCATTTCCATCCCACATGGCATCTATGGAGAACATAACAGAGTCTTTAGAAAATCCCCATTTGATGTTGAAGGAAACAGGACGAGAAACTCACATCCACCAAATTGGGCTGCAAATTCTACTCGACCTTCAAAATCGGCATGCGTAGCTCGGGCGCCCGTGTCCAGGACATAAACAATTGTACCCTTCCCATCTGGCTCTTGATAGGAATAATTGAAGATCGTCTTTCCCGGATCTTTTCCATTCGCAGTGATCTTGGGCCGCTGACTCATACGCTGTAAATTCCAAGGCGCAGTACCTTTTTGTATGAGGTAACCGCCACCCGAATCAGTCGCTGCTGCAGATCCGTCAGCTGATTCGGCTGAAACTCCAGTGGGCGAAAGGTACTCCGAAATCGAATCCAGTATAGGTAAGGTGGTCATCTTTGTATCTGGGACCATTGCTTCGACCTTTGGAGAAAACACAAGTCAACAAAAGAACATTGGCGAAGAAAGTGAAAATCAAGACTCCAGCTAACCTCAGGACTCCGCGCTACAAATTCAAAAGCTCTTCCAACCAAACGAGCACTAAAACCATGAAGAACGTTCTCGGCGTAGACATAGCCAATCTTACTTTGATCTTGTGAGGGCGTCATATCTTGATCAATTAACATCTTCAATTGGCTGATGAAACGAGAAGCAGTTGCATTCTTTGACAGGATTACAATGTAAGTTTCGGGCCGGTAAGATTGGTTTGGATCGCCAATCAAAGGAGCGAGTCGATTGGCTATGTCGCCATTATCTTCATGGCCTTCTTGATCGATCAGAGTGGAAGCTTTATTCGCAGTTTGATTCAATAAAATTGCTGGACGATCTTGATTTGACGTTGAAGTAGAATTTGATTCTTGTCTCTTAATGAATTGAGCATAACCAGAAGTAGAAAGTGATTGAATGGAATTGAATTGAGTAAGAAAAGCTAAGAATTGAATTAACGTTGGACCTTTCCTGATTCTCATCTTTTCTTTCTTGATCTCTTTAGATTCCTTCCTTCTCTTCTTCCTTCTTTACTTTCTTTGGTAAAAAAAACCTTCAAGGTTTACAGAACTGATTGTCGCAGACAGTCACGCACAAACAAAACAAGACAACACTAACAGATAAGGACTTTGACAGATGTTCAAAAGTTGTGCCAGACAAGGTCAAGTAGTGTTTCAAAGTTGTGCTTTAAAGTTGAGAATGGTTTAAGTGAAGACTGAGTGATGATTTAGGGAAATCGGTGGGGGAAGGAGGGAGGTAACAGATGGTGAGGAGACTAAAAGGCAAAAGCAACAGGCAGATGTGCAACCAAGGCGGTTGACGCGCTTTGATGTTTAAACATCCTCAATGTCTCACCTCACACCATCCTTGCGTTCTGCCGCATCTTCAAAAAATGACTAAGAAGGTTTCAAAAGCAGGCCCAGTATGCCTTCGCTGAGAAGTGAAGTAAATGTTTTGATCGACCGTTGGGCATCGCAGTCGGGTTCATTGATTATCTAATCACACCTGAAAAGTGATCGGTAGAGTTCACCTATTCCATTAGTGGTCCGCCTTATGATGAGATCTGCGACCGGCTCAGCAATCAATTCAAGACTAACTTAACTAAGTACCTCCTTCAAACCGCGCGCGTCCTTCGGAGCTTGCGGAGGAGGGACTTACGACTTATCGGAATCTTTCGCGTGATACCAATTTCAAAATTGAGGTTTTCCTTGATTTTTGGACAAGATTGACACTGACGATTCCGCTCTTAATCATGTCAAAATTTTGAGTAGGCAAAATCTTTTTAATGTATCTTGTACACATACTCGCTCCAAATTGACCGCGCTTCAAAACAATGATTCGTGTTCAGACTTCACTGAAAAAGTGTAACTTTTGAGGAGATCAATCATACGACTGCGGTCGGTTTATCTCTCTCTCTGTTGTCCAAAACGTTTTGGACAACAGAGATTGGAGAACAGAGAGAGAGAGATAGTGGACGAAGGAGAGACAGAGGAGAGAGAGATAGTGACGAATAGGGAAGATGAGACAAATAGGGAAGAACAGAGAGAGGGAACAAGTGTTCGTTTCCTCGTATTCTCTTCAAGAACTCGCGACTACCGACATCATCATGGGCGACACTCTCAGAAAAATGTCGCTTCGGAGCTCAAGACTCAATAGCCTATTGCCTACGCCGATCCATCTGAACAACCGACAAAGTACGCAATGTATTGGGCCAGCACCCTCAACCGCAATTGCTAAACAAACAAAAGCAAAAGCTGTCCTTCCAAGCCATATCTTGGCTCTCACCGATGTCGAATTGATAAAGTTAATTGAGGACAATCATATGAAAACTTATAATTGTCAAGCTAAAGAACTACAAGTCAAATCTGTGGTTGCTTTGGTCAGGGGTTCTGATACATTTGTATTGGCGGGGACCGGTTATGGAAAGACTTGAATTGCAGAGATGTTTCTGGCTCTTTTTCCCAAAGACTTGAAAGCAATGTATGTTGTGATCAATCCATTAGACGCATTGGGTGACAATCAGGTCAATAAATTGTCTTTGATCTCCTGTCTTTTTTCTGCTGACTGAAATCATTGGGTTTTGTAGGTTGCCGAGAAGAAACATTGGAATATCAATTCCATTAATCTCACAAAAGATACGTTCACAGAGCAAGTGGAAAAGGATATTATTGCCGGAGTGTACAGTGTAATTTACACGGTGAGGAGTAGTTCATAATGCACAAATGAAGATATAGGATCTGTGACTGATGTGAACACGTGACTTTGTAAATTTCCCAAGAGCCCAGAGATCTTTTTGAACAGCAAAGCTTTTGAGCGTGTCTATTTCAGCGAGTGGTTTCAAGACCGTCTGGTTCTCAAGGTCATCGATGAAGCTCACATGATTTATTGGTGGGGAATGGTACTAAGTGGACGAGCAAAACATTGCATAGCATTTATGCGACAACAGGACGGGGGTCAATTTCGCCCATCTTACGGTGATCTTTGTCTT
>MWRK01022995.1:0-16038 GCA_002157035.1 Melampsora medusae f. sp. deltoidis
GACTACACTTCCTTATTCCACACTCCACTATTAGTGAAGAGTCCGCCTAACAGACGCGTACTCCTCACACTATCTCAGTTTTAAAATGTAGTATGAATACACCTTTGCCACATCATCCATTTTCATTTTCATCCTCATCCTTGTCATTTTGGTTTCCAGGATTAATCTGTTTGCTGGGGTTTTATTCACTGATCTAGAAAACTGGAACCAAAAAGGCGACCACAACAGGTACACAGCTAGTGGAAAAAATATGATGCTAGGACTTCTCCTCAGAGGGTGGCAGCCCAGCAGGATGTTTATCATTGGCTTCTGACTCAGAGCCAGGTATAAAGGACCAGAGTTCCCATGTCAAAAGTGTTTGTAGGAAAGGGGTCTTGGAGGGAACTGAGGATTAAAATGGCACTCTTGTGGACTCCCAAGTCTAAGATGAAAGATTTTATGATCTAATTTCAGATCTATCTCCAAAGGAGGATGAATTGAGGTCATTTTAAATTTCCTCAGGAGTCAGGATTGATTGCCATGGCACAAAGTGCAGGATAAAAAACAGTTAGGGAAAAGTATGTGTAATCAAGTGGCTATGATGTATACATCATCACCAAATTCCTTGCAACCCTCTACAAAGATTCATTGGGCTCTTGTTCTCACCTACTAGCTTCAGTTTCCCAGCAAATGTGAAATTGTTATGTATGAGATGTCTGTCATCCTCAATTTATATATGGATAGAATCCACTTGTTTATATTACAGATTTCATTGACTCATGGATCAGCACAAGGAAAATGAGAAGTATTTTTTACCCGTTTAGTGTGACAACATGAAGGTGGAGAAGACCTGCAACATTGGTTTCCCTGATTTATAAATTACCGTCACACATTATCAAGAGTGGAACTCTGTGGAAATCATGGCTGTCATGTTCTGAGCACTATTCCATGATATCAGCTTGGATCATTGTCTAGTGGAAGCTGATGCATGGAGGGATCAGATCATGTTGAAGCTTTGAGTGCCAAAACTCTTTGTTAATTTGTTGAAGTATCTCTCAGGTGTTGTCATGTGTTATTCAGAAAATGTCTCAAAAACCTAAAAGGTATATGTTCAAAGTGCTCAACCTTGCTTAGACTGAGGATGAGTGTGGTCTTGAAACTTCAGAGAGAATTGACTAGATGTACACTCAAGTTATTCAGCCTGGATTCCTGTGAAATAAGGACCTAAAAGGTGGCTGTAAAGCCACTGTGAAAAATGGACTTATGTGTGTGTTGGTGATTTTTTGGTCTACAGAGATACTGAATGCGAGAGTTTTCAAGATGCTCAAGCTCAGGAGCTGAATACAGATACAAAAACAACATTTTGGAGCCTGACCAAAATTATGACAGATGCCAAACATATTTGATGTGTGATACATTCAATATGAGCAGTCAAATGCATTTGTTTTAGGCCTATAATCCAATGAATGGGGCTTCCTTGAAAAGGGTGCCTTCATGGGTGAAAAATCTTGAGTTCCCCCCTTCTTGATCATCTTCACTTAAATTTTTATATTTACCCTGTTGTTATTTCCAATGCAGCATCTTCTACTTATTGTTCTCAGCCTTTATTCCCTCATATCATGTTTGGCACTTGAGCTGAGACAAGGTCCAGATATTCATATTTGGATAGAATAGATGTCCTTTGATGATACTGAATTTGAGGGACTCAGTCAGCAATATCTCATGACTTCACCACAGCAGTCACAGGAGCATCTTCATCTCAATTATAATTGGGAAAATGATCTTGGACAACCACATCTGGAAAAAATGCACAATAATGGTACACAATTGTTCAACAAAGATCCACTTGTTCAAGATCATGTAAACTCTGTCAACCTTGAACCCAATGACTTCAGGCTTGCTGTTCCTAAATTTATGTTTCAAGTCCTTTCTGAATATAGTAACACACTTAATGGGGTCCCTGTTGCCTGTGTTGTTTATTCATGAAAATTTTGGGCTGATTATATACAAGAAACCAAGCCACACACAGATATTATTGTTAGTTTGAAAGAATTAGATGATAACTGTGACGGAGACCTTTATAAGGTAAAGAAACAACGAGCTCAGTCGACTGTTGACAAGACAGCAATTGAGGAGACAGAAGATGATGAAACAGAGCAACAAGCTCACAAACCTTTATAAGGTAAAGAAACAACGCGCTCAGTCAACTGTTGACAAGACAGCAATTGAGGAGACAGAAGACAATGAAACAGAGCAACAAGCTCACAAACCTGGACGAGAACGGGTTAAAACAAATAATGAGACCTTTTAGAATTCTTATTCCTATAATTAAAGGTAAGGAATGGATGACAAGAGAAATGAAAGAAAAAGAAAACATTGGGTACAAACCTTTATAAGATAAAGAAACAACACGCTCAGTCGACTGTTGACGAGACAGCGATTGAGGAGACAGAAGACAATGAAACAGAGCAACAAGCTCACAAACCTGGACAAGAACAGGTTAAAACAAATAATGAGACTGAAAAGAGGCAGGCGTGAAAAGATGAGTAATCTAGCTCAGCAAACAAATCAGGAGTACACAGAGATTAAGAAAAAGAAAGTACTATACCCTTTTAGAATTCTTATTCCTATAATTAAAGGTAAGGAATAAGAATTCAAAAAGGGGAACAAAAAGAGTCTTCAGTACATATAAGAAAATAAAAAGACAGCAAGTACAAGATCTAGACCACTGAGATCAATACACCACTAACACAAACAACCCCCTGTCTTCTTCAAAAAGAACATCCAATTACCAGTCTAACCCGTCAATTTATGCGTCTTCAGATTCGTAAATTAATTTACCATTAAACCCAACACCAAACTAACCATAAATGGTAGTGTTCTTGACCGACCACAACCTTGACATCCAACATAGTTTTCCAGTTGCACAGCTTCCATCAGGGCCCTTTAGTACCTGTGGTTCACAAATTTAGGCACCCTGATAGAGATTCTTCATTTGATACACTACACCCAAGGAAATCAATCCTAGCTTTGACAAAATATCTCCTCATTCATGATTCCCTGCCCATAACTTTTCTAGAATTCTTATGTTTCTCTCTACATTTTCACCCAACATTGAGCTCATCAAGAAATGCCCCTGTTCTTCCAAGTTATTCTCATAGATCTGTTTTTTTCTGTGATTCAACTGTGTCTTGAATATCAAACTTACATTCAAATCTCTTGTAAGAGGGAATACCATACCACATATGGCACATCATCATGCTTTTACATTGGTACCTTTTATTTGCATAATTCCATGCAATAACACAAGTGAAGCTCACAGTGCATTGAGACAATCTGGCAAAAAAAATAAGATGACCCAAAATATGTCTCATTTTATGAAGAGAATAATCTATGTGAATAAATTCTACTCTCTTGCATTTACTTGTTTACTCTTTGATGTAAAAAAAATTAGAGATAGAACTCAGTTCCCTGTTTGCAAAGTCAATGTAAGAAATGACACACTTTTGATAGGTCCACTTAGAGGCATCAAACGGTGGTCCAGATTTGTGATTGGATCCTTGCTTGTAGGAGGTCAAAAGTGAAACTTCCTTCATTGACTCAGCACTTCTTGGCACAGGCTCAGGTTTAACTTGCTGTTGAGGTTTTTCATTGATTGCTTGGAATTGTGCAAAGATTTCTTTGGGAGTTTTTGTGAGATGTGTTACACTTACAAGTGAATATATCACATGTGTGAAAGGGGAAGCAGAGATTTAGTACAATTAATAGTGTAATCATTATCATAGTTCATTTTCCTCATCTATTTGTTTCTTTGTTTGTATTGGCAATCTTTTTCATTGTTATCAGGGTGTCTTGGATCTGAAGCCTTCTTGAACTAGGTATGGAGGATGTTTCTTTTCTATCACATGTTTCTTATGATCTATCTGTTTCTTTGTTTGTATCAGCAGTCTGTTCATTGTTATCAGGAAGTCTTTGATCTGATGCCTTCTTGAACTAGGCCTAGTTTTACAATTCATACTCAGGTTATAGAATTCTTGGGCATAGCCCTTCAAGCCTCCAGTGTTGTTGCTTCTGGAACTTCCAGTTTTAAGGTCTGCAAATTGGGAAGTTTCACCCTCCTGATTCAAGAACTCAGCAATCAACATTCAGCTTGCCCAAATACATCCTAAATTTGGCTTGATTTAGGGCTTATGACTTACTGGTGACCAAAAAAACAGTATGCAATAAGGCATTCTTGTACAAGCAAAAATGTATGCAAGTTGACAGGTTATGCTAATGTGAGGGTATGCTGTAAGAGGGGTTTGACTGCACCACTACTATGTTTAAAGCCTATGTTCCTACCATTCATGGTCAAGTAAAGTTTGTGCCTAAGACAATGTTCTGTAATTTTTCAATATTTCCTATTTGGTTTATTTCAATCTGAATTTTTAAAGCAAACAAATCAGTGTTTTTGAGTTAGGTTCTAAACTTGAAAAGAAACAGCTTTCAGATAGCAAGATTCTAGGCAAAGATTCAAATGATAGAGAGACAGAGAGAAACAGAGAGAAGAGGCACACAAGTAATCAGAGGAGTTGGAATAGGGTTGCATTTGAAGTAAGGGCTTGCAAGGTGATTTGACTGTGTGGGGACAGTAAAATACATATCAATCAAAAAAAAATCACATGGGTGACACTATGTACCAGCATAAAGTGACTTCCCCACAGAGAAAGTGATTACATGTAGATCAAAAGATGATTGATACTGAAGTAGGATAGCATCAAATCTGCATTGAATATGCATTTTCAATTAAATTCTGCATTGAGTGCAAATGGGTTTGGATGGCTTTTTGATTTGGGTTTTTACCATTTGTGTTCCCTTATTATTAAAACCTTATGATTTACTAAAGACAAGCCGGCCAATGACTCACTTATAATCATGATGATCAAGAAGAAGAAAATGAAAAACAAATGCTTTGAAAGTCTTTTGTTTAATTCTCATACAGCAGCCATTCCAATATTGCTTGTTGGATCCTTTTTGAAAAAGGAAAGGTTTGTGAGCTTGAAACCTAAGTTTTTACCCAGATCAGCCACTTACCAACTTCTCCTTCTTTGGTATGATAGGAAGAGCCAATATCAAAGGATCAAACAAGCAATGATCCTATGATTGCTTGGCTGCCACAAGCCAGAGATCCCTGTGGTAAATTATTCACTAGCATGAAATCAACTTGAAATCTAAAATAGCTCTTCAAACAACTCTGAAAAACTTTCTCCTCAAAGAAGAAGCAATATCAAGTTTGATGACCATCAAACAACTCAAAGACTTGAACTATTCTGATCAAACCTCATAACCAAGAAACCAAAAATCCTCTCAATTTGTTTAAAGTTTTTATGATATTTTATTTTGAATTTATCTTCATCTTTCACAAAAAAAACAAAATCTAAAAAACCAATCAACAAAAAAAATAACAGGTAAAATATAACTCAAAAAATTCAACCAAAAAAAAGAAGTAAAAGAAACCACAAGAGAACTCATAATGTTTTCAAAACCCAAATGGTAAAAAAGAAAAGTGAACCATATATCCAACCAATAAAAACCTCAAAAAACAGCTCATCACTTTGACTGTATTGTTGTATAACATAACATTCTTTATTTTCTTGAAAAAAACAAAACCTCACTCTTCATGAGACACACAATGTAGAAAACAAAAGACATTATTGAGGGGAGAAAAATCTAAGAGTTCATATCCTTTTGTTTGGACTCCCTTTTTTCTTCTTTTTTTGTTTGAAAAAGAAACACACACTTCAATTTAAATGATACTGAAGATTGTAAGTGTATAGGTAAATGAAAATATATGATCGATAGAAAGATCATAACCGAAAGAAAATATTTTTCCAATCAACCCGTTTTGAGAGCTTCAAAGCAAATCACGAATCACTCGTATCTGCTTCTACAGTCTACTTTTCTGTTTATTTTCCGTCTTAAACTGAACCAATTCATCGAACATTAGAATAAAATCAATCATTCAAGAGTCTCCAAAGACTTGAGAAACTCACCAGTCCAGCCACCTTTCTTCCTCTTCATAGAATCAGCATGACTTTGAAATTCACAGTCGGATGCAAGTCGATGTCCATCACTTGCGATCTTTTTACCTTCAGGCATACCAAGTACACCATACTTGAAATGTCGACCGATGTTCTCAGCCAAAGGCTTTGAATCTGCACTACGTGTCCAGATAGAGATCCGATAAAAGGCTTTCCGGGATGAAACAATCACTCCGGTAACCTCATCAGTGAAAGTCATTTCGCTTGGTGATTTTCCATTTGAGGTGTAAGGTGTTTCAAATGTCTCCCCGATCGCTGCCAACATCTGTTGAGAAAAGGAAAAGATCAGAACGATGCGTTTGGCTTGATTGAAAGGAGGAAATGAACAGATGTGAAGAGGTACTAACAGTGTAAAGCCACCACTTGTCAATTGTTTCTCGGTTCTTGTCTCTAGGAAGCTGAACACTCCATTTGCCACCTTTTTGATTTGAGGCATCTTCCCATGCAGCTGTTCAAAAGAAGATACATATCGGTTCGAGGAATCTTCGCTGAGAGTCAGATTGAACTCACGTTTGATACCCTCTTTGAAAAGGTAGTAATTTGAGCCAACGTGAATCAATGAAGGAGGGACAATGTTGTGATAGAGGCTGAAAAAAACAAAGAGACAGGTTTGATGAATAAATTATCAAAGATCAACCAAAAGTGCAGTAAGTGAAAAAATTACGTACCCCCAAAACTCTTCGACTGATTCTACTTCCATCACTCTCTGAATCAATTCATCCCAATTCTTAGCTTTGTCATTCTTTGAAGCATTATCGAACCATAATGTCCAAGTTGAATAGAGAGGATGTTTAACATTAAATTCGGTTTGAGAGCTAAAAACTGTCACAAGTGCATTAGGATCTTGAGGTCCAGCGGGTGTTCCTCTGATCTCGCCATCTTCTAATGATGATGTGTCATCTTCTTCATCCGTTTGTTGTAATCTTGGAGAGGAGACTGATGAAGACGGTATCGAAGTAGATTCAGTGATTGCGGTTCTTACAGCATTTGCGGATGCAATAGCTGCAGCTGGCGGAAGTTGTGATTTGATAGATTCCGTTGACTCGAGGTTTGCAGTAGCAGTAATAGTAGACGTCATGATGATTTTTTTGAAGTTTACGATTGGTTCAACGATTGGTTGATTGTATGGAGTAAAATATGGAGAAGGTTATGAAATAAGTCGAAGGATCTCAATTCTTGATAATGTGAACTTGATGTTGATATTCGTGTGAAGTTGTGTAGGATGAGAATCGAAGATGAGAGTTGATTGGACTGTAATCGGTTAGGTTTTGATTATGAAGAAAAGAATGATTGAATGAGTGTAATTCTTTGATAGTAAAGAGTGAAGAGATAAAAGTTAAGCTGATGAGAAATGAATAGAGATGAAAATCTGCAAAATATTAAACTCGCAGAAATAAGAAAGATACGAAGGTAGATTAGAGAAATGGAATAAAATGAAATATTTAAGATGTGATTGAAGCTGTATTTTTAGGTGAATGAGTTCGATCGGGTCGATAAGGAAATCAGATTGGTGTTGAGATGAAATGGAAGAAGAAAAGAGGATAGGTAAAGAAAGGGTCAAGAAGGGTAAAAGATTGAAACAAGTTTTAGATTTGTCTCTCTGACCGTCAGTTTGTGAATGTTGAGGATTAAATGTTAATAAGGGTTCTTAAGGAGAGTTTGACACCGTTGGAGTTTGACGGGGTTGAGTGAATTGAATTTGATGAAAGTTGTTTCAAATCAAGTTCATATTGGTATGTAAAAGAAGGGTTTTAACCAAAGGAACTGATGAGTTGTCTCACATGAAATGAGTAGATGTATATTTGAGAAGTAGTTTGATTGAGGATGTCAAACAAAACAGCATACGCCAAAGAGATGGATTCTTGAGAAAGATGTAGATAGGAAAAGAAAATAACCTTGAACTCACTCAATCGGATGAAAATGATGAGATATGAAGTAGGTGATTAGGTAGTCGGTTTGTTGACTTGATAATCAGATGGTATTCAGAATTGGATTAGTTGAGAATTGAAATATCGAAGTTGAATTTCTTGAAATCGGTGTCTTGTTGAGATGATTGTGAAGTTGATTTTATAAATGAGTAATCGATGACTAAAGGATTAAGAATGAATTCTAAGTTGATTGAGTGAGATATAGAAAAGATAATAATCAAATCAAAACTTTGAAAAACACTGGTGAGTTCTCTTTTGTATAAAATAAATCTGGTTGAATATCGAAGTTATGTAATTTCTGAAATAGTCTAAGGTCTAAGTTTTTTGAAGGTTTGATTTTGAAAGTCGAAAGATTTTGAACTTGGATGAGATACTGATGAGAAATTGTTGATAGGAAATTTGAGCAAAACGAGAAATCACAAACAGAGGAGATCGAAGTTTTTTAAAAACAAGGATGAAAAGTTTTTATTTTGATTTGTTGGCCTTTAACATCCAAATTAAGATATATGTATCTTATTAAACTCCTAAATTTTAACAATCCAAACATCACGATTATGTATCACATAACTGATCATCAACATCATCATCATCCATCATCATCTTTCAATCTTCATTGATCATACAATTGAATGAATATGATGTCTATAATGATCAACCAATTCAATTCATCTTCACTCAAATATTGGATCATCTTTCAAAATATCTCTTCTTGACTTCAAATAGCCTCAAGTTGAGTCATCTCAAGATCTCATTCAGGCATCATTCCAACAAACACAGCATCCCATATCAATCTGAAGTAAGAAAAATCACATTAGAGAGTTTCAAGTTGGATTTTTTTTACGTATTTTCAGGCTACAACAACTTTCCCGTTGTTTTAAAATACGCATAATTTTTTTAATTCGGGACACCTTTTTAGGTGTCGATTGAAAATGTATTCATTTGATTTTACGCAAAAAAAACTTCCAAACAACTTCATGTGCGAATTTCTAAAACGTACGCACAAAAGAACCCAACTCGAAACCCCTTATTGAGTTTTATTGCAATCTTCACACAAGAATGGCATATGTATGTGATGATCTAATCAATCTACCATATCAATCAGTCTCACTGGGACTCGGACTCGGAGGAGCATTTGGTCACTCAAGCCGAAGTGCGGGCATGTGTTACTCACAGAGTGCACACTCACGCACAAGAGACCAAATATTCCTCCCACATAATGTGAAATTTGAGGTAAAGATGCATATATAGTCTGATTGTATAACCATCTACAGACTGAATTGTCTGGTTGAAGTGCAGAGTGATTTTTTCGATTAAAGTTTCAAAATCACAAGAGAAAGTAAGTATCTTGTGCAGCCATTTAATGTGATCATATCAAATCTCTGTAAGCAGATGAATCCACTCGAATCTCTTCAGAATCCGATTGGTTGATATTGCAGTCAATTATCAGTCAATGATTTGGGTAGGTCAATGGTATCATACCTATAAGCTTGTTCATCAAACTTTTATTGCCTTAGACTTGATGTAGTTGCTATTAACTCCAAAACAATCCATTTATTAAACCACCATCGCACGAAACCTTTGATTCTCACCAATCCACTCTCCTTCAATACCCCAACTTAATAAAATTATATCCTATGATTAAACTCATGTATTCTAAAGGAGATAGATACAAGCTTTGAATGATGCAAAAAAAGACCACAAAAAGAAACGAAAAAAATGTCATCTATCTAATACCCAACAAAACCAAATTAAATGCTCTACGAAATTTCCAGAAAAGTAAACAAACAAAAGAAGAAAAGATACAAAAAAAATGAGTTTACTAAGCTTTATTGCTATTGCTATTCCTAAATCATACATGTATATAAACTGCATCGATAAAACAAAAAACCAAACCAGAATATTTGTACGATGATTAATCATTGATACTTGATAAGGGAAAAATCAAAAATATGTTACAATCAAAAAAACGAGATTAGTTTCAATAAATCATCTTGCTTTATGTTTACATTCCTTTTAATAATAAAGCTTCCATTCTATTCTGTACATCTTCAATCTTATAAGGTTTCACACAAATCTGAGCAAAAAAGTACATTATCACAAAAAAAAGGAAATCAGTTCTGAATCAAACTCTTTCTTTCTTCCGGAAATTCAAAATGTATTGAAAGATTTGAGAAATGATGACTCACATCATCAAATCCACTCGCAAGGAACTGTTCGGTTTGTTCTTTCCTTGCATTTCCAGTCTGTATTTCCCCCAAAAAAAACGATATAAAAATCATCAAGACCTTTTACCATACATCAACGAATCAAAAGATAACACAACAATATACACAAGACTTACCACAGCAATCACCGGATACCTATGTTTAACCTTCCCAGTACTCTCAGACGCCCTAAGTTCAGTAATCGCATCTAATCCATTCATAACTAACCAACCCCCACCCCAACGAAACAAAAATCAATTGAGATCATTCTTTCTGTTTGATAAAAAGAATAGAAGAACTAATCATACCCGGCATTTGGATATCCATCAAGACGATTCCGATCGGGCCCAGCTCTGATGGATGTTGATCGTCTTCATACAAAATATCTAATCCTTGTCTACCATCCATTGCAACCGAAACAGAATAACCTTTTAGACTTAATTGACGTTTGATCACTTTAACATTAATCAAATTATCTTCCACCTAGTTATCAAATCGAAGCAAATATCAGTATCCGAAAGAAATTCTCAAGATAGGATCTTCAAAAAGTGAGATGTAACAAACAACAAGAACATGTGTGGCTAATTGAACCGGATTCATACTTGTTGAAGCTTGGATGATTTGACCACTAGTTTGTCTTCTTAAACTGGGTGGTCTTAAACTTTCACCATGATTTTCATCCGTTCCACCACTTCCCATTCGTCCTGCGTCCGGGCTCGGTAATCGATTCTTTGATAATGGCATCGAGCCTACTGACATCAATGAAGCAGCTGAACGGATCTCGGCATCTTTCTCTGAACCGTTCTCCCTACCACCTAACCTCTGAGCTACTCCTTTCAATCTTGATGATGCACCAGCACTATGTCCATCGACTGTAGAGCTTTGTTTCGGACCTAAGCCTCGTTTGGCTGGAATCACAAATGAAAACACCGAACCTTGACCTTTGGTAGAAACCACTTCAATAAATCCACCATGATTTTCAATCAAACAACGTGATACATAAAGACCTAGACCTGAGCCACCATATTGATCTTGTGTTGGATTCACTTGAGCAAACCTTGCAAACAGTTTAGCTAATTCGTCTTGACTTAAACCTCTTGCTGTATCTCTAACTCCTACTTTAGCATAAACCAGATTCTCAGTTCCTGCTTCATCCGCTAATTCGGGTTTTAATGTTCCAATTCTTCTGGCTTCTGGATCAAGTTCTGGACAACTTGTAAAAAGTTCAACATGGATCGTGACTACTCGTCTACCTTCACTTGTGGATGTGTATCGTAACGCGTTCGACAGGAAGTTGATCGTCACTTGAGCTAATCGATTTGGATCAGCAATAATGTAAGCTGGTTTGTCTAAGCCTTGTCCCACCTGGATGTCGAGCTTGACATTCTTAGATTGAGCTTCAAATTTCATAACAGAATCAAACATCAGGCGCCCTGAACACGAAACATCAAGGATGAAGAGAAACTCCATTCACTTACCTTCTATCAGATACATGGATAGAACCTCACAAACTCTTTCCAGCAAATTGAATTCAGTTTTGATCGTGGTAAGTAAACCCATGCTGAGTTTAGATACCTAAAAGATGGTGTGGCAAAGACAACGGTGAGCCAACGTTTAAGATATAAAAGGGGAAGTTCAGCTGACATTGATGATATCATCCGCAATCCTTGACCTAAGAGAGAAAGATACAATCAAAAAGAGAGCCCATTTCCATTTAGTTTCGTTGTCTCTCCAACCTTTCAAACAGCCAAAAGACAAAAGTAGGCGATTTGATGACTCAACTGATGAGAAGCACAGAGTTGAATACTTTCCACTGCATCGATATCTTCCTCTAACTCTTGTTTGAACCATTCCAATTGTGATCTAGACAAAGATCTTTCTTGATCCGCATCCTCATCATCCTCATCGTGTACTAGATTATCATATATTGATCTAAGTGAAGTATGAAGTAATTCAGCAGCTTGATGAATTCCATGTAACGGGTTTCGGATCTCATGAGATGTCTAAATAACAAAACCAAGAATCCAATCATCAGTGAAAAAGATTCCATGAGAAAGTGTATGAAAAGCTAAGAAAGACATACCATATCAATGAAAGCTTCTTGCTGTCTTTTACTTTCTTCAGCATCACGAGCTCTAGCCTCAGCCGCTTCCAATTGTCTACGTTCAGATTCCTTACGAGCAGTCACATCAGTAGTCGAACCTAAACACCCAGCAAAGACTTTCATCTCATCATAAAACGGTGAAAGTTCATATAAACACCAAGATCCATCATTCCATCTAAACTCTCCTTTGGTAGTTCTTTGTGCTTTAAAATTAAATTCAAATTCGTTTCTCATCCTATTCCTGTCATCCACACAGATCTGCTCCATCCATTCTTCTAAGTTCGCTCCTGCTTGATCGGTTGGAATCAATTTACATTGTGATCTAAATGCATTATTCGCAAACGTTACTCTTCCTTCTACATCCCATTGTATAATTCCTACGGGACTTAACATTGAGATAGCTTCGAATGTATGATATAAATCTTTAAATCTAGCTTCGTTCTCTCTCAATAATTTCGTTCGACTCGTCACCGCGTTCTCCAACCTTTGCCTCATCTTCGATAATTGTAAATGTGTATTTATCCTGGCTACTAATTCTTTGGCTTCAAACGGCTTTACCAGATAATCATCGGCCCCTTCGGCCAATCCTTCAATTCGAATTTCTGATCCTGCGCGAGCTGAGAGTAAAATCACTGAGATCCCTGCTGTCTCCGGATCTGTCTTCAATCGTTTCAACAATTCGAATCCATTCAAGGCTGGCATCATTACATCTGAAACCACTAGATCGGGGTGATGGGCCTTGGCCCAATGATAAGCTTCCAATCCATCAGAGGCTTCTGCAACGTTGTAGTATCGACTTAAGACACTCCTAACAAACGATCTCATATCATCGTTATCATCCGCAATCAAGATCGTCGAACCGGAAGTTGACATCAAATCACTTTCGCCATTCATTGCGCCTGATGAATCCGACGAGCATCTTGATCCAGAAGTATCTGAGCAAGCTGGTGAGACAGTCATTAATGAGGATGAGATAGGCTCAATATCTCCTAACATCCATCGTCTTGCATTAGAAGCCACCACTCGGTCATTGATCTTCTCCAACTCAGTCTCTGGTGAACAATCCAATAAAGCGGGCGGGAGATGAGCTGTGCCGAGCAAAAGAGTGGCAGTGAAAGTCGAACCACGTCCGACTTCGCTCTCGACTTCCAATGTCCCACGATGCAGCTTGATGATGTCTGTGATAAAAAATAAGATAGCGGCGCAAATTCATTAGATCAATCTGCGGAAAAGAAAGTGATCTGGCTCTAACCTTGTACCAATGCCAACCCAATACCAGTCCCTTCAGCCTGTTGAGCAGAATCTTCAACCCGATGAAACCTAGACCACAACCCAAATTATCCAAAGAATTCAACAAACTGAACATGTAAACACAGAAAGATACACAAACAAAACCTACCGATCAAAGATTTTCGGAAGTTCATCACGTTTGATTCCTACTCCTGTATCACTAACTGACAAATAACATTTCGAAAAATCGAATCTAATTCGTACGACTACTTTCCCACCTTTGCCCGTGAATTCTGCGACATCATTTCAAGACAAAGAGATCATTTACTTGGTTGGATGTGTTTCATACAAATGAAAATGGACGAAAAGTAGACTCACTCATGCTATTCGATATCAAATTGAAGATCACTAGAAAATCGGACCAAGTCAATTTTCACAGTTCCCATCTGCTTTTGAATCAAAATAACGAGCCTTTTTCCATAAAATCGTGATCAACCCACACCCTGTCGCTCGAAACCGGACAATCAACAATCAATTTCAAATGATTCTATGAAAACCCAAACCAACCCAAAAAAGAGTCAACTTATATGCCTTGAAGAAGGAAAAGGGAAATCAAAAGATAATTTTTACCTTAGCCATTGCACTTCTAAACAAAGAAGCTAAATCAGCCGTAAGTTTAGATAAATCAGTATTCCTAAACCGAGCTCCCATTTTCCCAGCTTCGAATCTTGAGAGATCTAATAATTGATTAACTTGATTAATCAATCGTTGGGTATTCCTCTGTGAAGGCGGACCGAACGTAAAGAAGTGAGTAGATGACCAGAGGGCTCAGGAAGAAATAAAAACCTGTCAGCATACTTCAACAACCTTCAATCGATCGCGTGCTGCGATACTGATATCATGTGGGGAACTCAAGATATCCGAGATCGGTCCCACAATCAACGTCAATGGTGTCCTCAACTCATCTATTTGAAAAATGGGTCATTGATTGTATATTCCGAGGAAAACAAGACTGCGAAGAAAATGACTCACGAGAGATGTTCGTAAAAAATGCTGTCTTGGCCCGATCCAGAGATGCCAGATCTTCGAGTCGTTGAGCCTAAAGCCTCCCAAACCTCAGTCCTTGTATTCAGAAAACATACAGGACAACAGAAAACGAACCTCTTCTTCGTGTCCGATGACAGTTGAAAGTCCAGTCGAGAGTTGTCTCGTAAGTAAATTGATGAACAAAGCATAAGCTTCAGTCCAATAGAGTCTAGGAGAGAGACCGAACACGATCACAGCCAAAGGAGCAGCATCTTCACTCGTACTGATCGGCATAACGCTGTATAAGCCAAATCAATGAAATTACAAAGATCTTTGAATCAGCCTGTGTGTTGGATCTTCTCAATATCTCACAATGTCTTACACAGCTGATCGAGGTTCATCATTCCAACCTCTCTTCTCAAAATTCAACGCACGATCACCAAGATCAGAGATATAGATCGGCCTTCTAAGCGTACACGCTTCTTGTAAGGGCCAAGTCAAATGTTTATCTTCATTAAACACAATCGTGGAATTAGTCGAAGAACTCGTTCCACTACAAGACGGCGCTGTGGCGGACGTTGATTGGACACTGATCTCGACCGTTTCGGGTGCTGACGGATGTCCGGTTGGGACTGCTACTGTTCCATCCAACGTCAATTGAAGTATTGTTGTCGACTCTAAATCTTCACCTGTTCCTAGTAAGGAAGCTCTCCGTGGCGATTTCTTCGTCTCACAGGTATACATCTAAATTTTACAGACGGGCGCAAATGAGAAAATAGTTCAGGAGATGAATTTTTGAGTGAGAAATCGTTTTGTGAAACTGAGAAATCCTTCTCACAATGGCAAAAGGTAAATCGTAAGGATTTTTGGAAATGCTCTCCAAGCAACCTTCTTTATACGAGATCCTATTCCTTGATACTAAAGTGATTTGTACCAAATCCCTCAATGTGCCTAATCTTCTCTCTGCTACAACTCGTGAAGTTGTCCTACATAAATTCAAAATTAGACACAGATAGAGCGGAAAGAGAAGTGAACGTGTACTGACTCGAAAGAAGGGTTCAGGATACCTTCCACTTGACCGGTTGGTCCACGAACTGGGATCCAGCTTCTCAACAGGGAAAATGGATCAGCTTGTCATCTTTTCTATTCGAAAGAGACAAGGTTGGGACAAACCTGAAAGAGTGATAACATTCTTCTTTCCGAACGCTCGCAGGATTTTCAGGATCTCGATCAAAGAATAGTAAACTATCATAGACTGTATAAACCTCTCCATTCAAGACTGAATCCGCCACTTCCCCTAGATCGGACCATAGCCTATGTTCCATAATAGAATGCACAATGAGAATCATTAAAGTGATAAAGACGAGAGTAGATGAGGGTCTTACTCAGCCCATCCTTGTGCACCACTCTGACCCAACAAACTGGGGTGCTTTCTCCCGCACGTCTTTACGTATGCATCTTTAGGTTGTATGTAGGAAGAAAAGGGG
>KZ139848.1:937-14789 GCA_002157035.1 Melampsora medusae f. sp. deltoidis
ACTTAAGGTGTAAGTCCATGAATAAGATTATAGCGAGGGAGATAAACCCATACATAAGCCACTCAGAGAATTTCAATACAGGAAATTCAGAGTAGCTATCTCACATACATCGCTTAAACTCACAATCAAATTCAGGAACTCACGAACTTAACTCGATTAGCGTAAAGCAACAAGGTTAAGATTATCAAGATATTTTGGACCATCCCACCCACCCAGCTAGGGCCAAGGATCGGCAGCGGCGTCAACGGCCATTATACCGTGACGCAAACGCGGCCGACCCGGGGCCCGGGCTCCCCCGAACTAACCGAGGCTCAGCCTACAGATGTAGGAAGAGCCGAGGCCTATATACCAGGTATATATATAATTATATTTATATAAGAATATAAATAAAATTCGTACATACTAGACAATAGGTCAAGTATGTACGTATTAGGACAAAATATCCTCACTCAAGTTATAACTTAGTGAATGGATCAAACAGATAAAGATAGAAATAAAAAAATGACCGAATGAACAAAATAAAGTTGAGTGTTAAACCATCTCTTCAATCCCCGAAGGCCGTCTGACCATCAAGCTTTGCCTTTCTCTTTGATCAACGCCTTCAGGAGCATTGCTTACAATCACACCAGTATTCTTTTCGTGCTGATCTCGACCATCAAGGGTTTGACCAATACTAGGAAGCACCCTCATAGAAGGCGCTCTTGTCTCATCAGCCTTAGAATGCTGTGTGCGTTCGGGTTCTTCTTGGAAGAAAAGCGCCGGTGATTTACTTGATTCATCGGTGTCTTGTCCTTCGTTGAGTTTCCAATATTTGAATCGTTTCATGATGGCATAAATCACTACAGCTAAGAACGAGCCTAAAGTCGGTCCAACCCTGTGGGAGTACATTGGCCATGATTAGTTTTGCTGTTAAAAAGAGAGAAAAAAAATTGAGGACCTACCAGTATACCCTGAACGCCAAATTGTAGAAATAACGTGTCAACATGATCCTATATCGTTCTTGAATGATGAAGTCTTGATGCAAAATGCAGAAAATCTCACCAGTGATCTGTACCGAATCCTGTAATCACTGCGGGCCCGAACGCTCTCGCTGTGTTGTCAAATAAAAGACGAAGATGGCTGATCAGCGGGGTGCAACAAACGAAACATCACCTTTTTACTAACCTGTGTTCATCGCCGCTCCTGTATACACAGTGGCCTGTGAAGTTGAATAGCGAAGGGAAGGGGCTCATCAGAAGGGTATCTCGAAAACAAATGCCTTTTTCACTCACAAACATGTGACCAGCAAACAGTGTGATCCCAATTCCAAGCGGTGCCAAGAAAGTAGCACGATGCTTCTCAACAGCTAAAAACAAAACTGATAAGATCAATGCACATGTTGCAAAGCATTCGATGAACAGTCCTTGACCGGGGTTTGTCCCGGCTCCAAGTGCGGGAGTTACAGCTAAAGGCCCTGGAAGGAGTGCGGCCAAAAGTCCACAGGCAACTATGGGATAAATATGGGAAGATCAGTTGATGTTTATGCCAAAAGAAGCAACATATGGGATTTGAACATACCGATTGACCCGACAAATTGAGCAGATGCGTAAAGGATAAATCGAGTTGGGCTAATGACTCCAATTAATAACAGTGCAAATGATACATTTCTGTGGAAAGAAAGTGTCTGATGTGAGCTTCAAGTCATTTATCTTGAATGATGACATGTGTTAGAGAACTGACGGATTGAATGCGGCACCAGTGGCTCGATAAAAAATCCAAGCCGAAAAAAGTAGACTCAGTCCCATGGAGACAGAGATATAGGTCAATTGCTGTAAGGTTACGTTTTGAAAACACAATCCCCGTCAGTCGTGAGTGACGGAGGAGGAGGAGCAACGGCAGAAAGAAAGCGGACCTCGATGGAAGCGACGGTGTTAATGGCACTTGATCCAGTTGTACCAGCACTTGCGGTAGTTTGACTGGCAGCTAGACGCAAACTAGCTAAATTAGAGGTACCAGCAGCCTGCAAGGAGTCTGTAAGTCAAGTGATGACGATCTTCCGCTGGGGCTTCAGCTGAAAGAACAAGGTAACTTACTTGAATACCTCCCAAGCCAACCATCATAAAGGTGACCGTACCGATAAATTCTCCAAAACTTGCCACGAGGTCATTTCTTTTGTGATGACAATTCGAGGGGAGAGGCGAAGATGGTCAACAAAGCTGAAAACCATTGCACATGCACAGGTGAAATGAGGTTTTAGGATTCTGAATCAACTTACTGGATGTCGGCAACTAGATCACGAGGTCTCCATGTGAAGTGGGAAAGGTTCATTCTAGTCTTACGAGGCCCAGCCATGTTGAAGATTATGTGTGATTAAAAGTTTTAATTGGTAAGGTGAAATCGATTTCGGTTGACTTTCGAACGACAGAAGGCACAAATCAAGGAAGAAATAAATAAACTCTGGAGGGTCAAATTATTTATGGATCAAGGTAGTGATTCTGCGAGCCTACTGAGGTTCAAGTCAATGATTCTGGGTGAACTGAGTATTGAGATGGTGGGCTCCTTGTTGACGTCAGTCCATAAGTGGTTTTTGGTGGTCTTGGATGTAAATTGAACCAGTGCCAGATGAATCGGCCCAACAAACATTCACCGGTCATTCATCAAGCTCATAGTGACCAACACCCAAAGCCTCCTCAGCCCACAACACGAACAACTCTGATTGACTTCAGAAGGCTGAAAGTAGTCGAGTCGTCCCTTCAAGTGAAAGAGAAAGACTCCACTCCATTCGTCTACTCGCCAATTTGCCAAGACACCAAAAGAAGTGGTTAAGCACTGCTCTTAGACTTGACCATACTCTTATATTTTTCTCTTCTCTCCTTCTCGATCCTTCCTCAGAGCGTCATTAGAGTAGCTGACTCTGATGACATCAGACTGTTCTAAGAACACGTATTGTCATTGTTGTGAACACAATTGAAAAAAAGCACAGGAAATGGTGAATTGGGTTTGGCCCAACAAACCCTCACTGATCAGCTATTCAGTTCAGAGTGATAAGAATACAAAGCACTCTCGATTTTTTCAAGGAAATCAACTTTCATCGACTTCAGAAGGCGCGAAGCAGTCCACATCCCATCGGTGGAGAAAAGATAAACCGCAATCATACCTACTCATGATTGTCAAAAAAACGAAACCGTCCTGCCTAAAGTTCTAAACACCGCCTGTGACCACTTTTATTGTCTCTCCTTCTCAATGAGCCCATGACGGCAAAGATCTTTCATTTTTGGGAAGGTTCGTCCCCCAAGATTTATCGGCTTTTCGTCATTCCACAAACACCGAGTGCATACATTCACTTGATTCGAATTGTGAGATTCGGATCGGATTGGCCTCCCTTGATGGTGCGCAAAACTCGAAAACCTTGTAATTTTGATCAATACACACTGCGAAACTTTGTGGGGGCATTTTCATGGAGAGCCTTTCACAACTGTTCCCAATAACTACATATCTGATGACACGGCTCTCACCATCTCAAACGTCAAACCGTGATTTACTCCTTATTTCTGGAGTCACATAGAGTCGATCTCAAATGTGAATTCATCCGAGGCCACCTTCATGACTTTGATAACCTTAAATTTCCCTCCCCTAGTGCCTTGCATCATCGCTGTACCTTCTGCGACACCAAGTGGGTCTCGAAGTAAACTGTTCGTCGTAAAGAAATGCTCTTTTTCTCAAAAATAGGTTAAGGAAACCCCAAACACTCACACTGAATTCTCTCTCTCATCTCAGCGCGCTGTGAATCTTATCAAGTCAAACTTAACCAGGGTGGGATACTTGAATCCGGCCGAAGCCTCGGCCAATGGCTGTTCAAAGTGGCATACATGACCATCCCAGTATATATATTGACGAAGTGGATATCATCAGATAAGAAACATGCCGCATAATTAGACATCCGCCTTCATGGCTTCTAAGAGCTTTGACGAGGAATTATTTGAGTCTATTGCTCTCACCACAGCTCTGGAAGATACCCTGACTATTGCAGAGTCGCGCCCTTGGAAGAGTAAAGACGCGCGGGCGATCCCTGCGAATCCCATGGAAGCGGACATCGTCAACAGCCCAGAAAGCTTTTCATCGTTGAGAATCGGTGACGATTACAAATCAGAATCCGATGCAAGGTAATTTGAATTGTTGCACTTCTTTCACAGAGCTTCTTCATAATCGCGCATCAAATCACTGAGACTGATACCATGCTAACATCCATGTTGTTCTTTTTTTCACAGCTCAGACTTTGATCCAAGACCTATCCACTCAAAACTTCTCTCACCATACGCATGGTCAATTGTATTGGGTGAATTATGTGTGATGATCTTTGTGTTTGGTTTTATCATTGTCACAAGTCTACGTCAAATATCCTTGCCACCAAGAATAGCCGAATGGGCCATCCAGTCTCCGAAAATGATGGCTTTCTGTATCACGGCGATTTCAACATCTCTTTCGGTTTTATGCTCATTGTAAGTCAACATTAGTCTTTGGAAGTATTTCAAATGTGAAGAAAGTAATGTAGCAGCCATTTGTCTTCAGTGGGTTTTCCAAGGCGGTACTTTTGTATACAACTGCTGCTTTGACTTGGAGTCCCACTTCACTCTTCGAACTTTCGGCCGTTATTGATGTTTCAAGAGCGTCATTTGTTTTTCGAAAATCTCATTTACTCATCTCGCTGATGACCCTAGTGAGTTTTATCCTACTAAAATCAATGACAGCCAGGTGAGTAACAACATATATCAATCAACTCTTCCCACCAAGCTGATAGTATTTCTTTCTTCTGACCATAATAGCTTTGTGACCCTTCTGACACCAACTCCCATCTTGGTAAGACATCGTATTTCAGGCCAACAAATCAATCTGAGTAGAGCAGAGTTTGGGAAAATGTTACATGATGACATAGGTTGGGATACCACTGGTCAGTTTTTCCTTATCGAATGCTTTCAACACCGTATTCTGATGCCGCTTCAACAAAACCAGAACGCCTCAAGGTCAGGACACTATTTGGATACACCGCTGTATCTAGCGGCATGTCAGCAGCTTCTTCTCACATTGGCTACCCGAGCTTGTTCAAGTTTAACGGAGCGGCATATTCTGTTCCTACTGGTGAGTATATATATATATATATTCAATCTGAAGCAACGCCGCAGTGCTGAAAAGATGTGAGCGATTTGATAGGAGGAATCCTGGCCGTTGGTCCAATGGGCGCAGGAACTCACGACTCACGTAATTTTGGACGATTAGGTGGAGATGAGGTGGGAGGTGAAATGAAAAAGCTCTACCAAGTCTATGGGACGAAAGATGAAGTTCCATTTAGCTCTTCAACCACATACACCACACATCAAATGGGATTACGTGGAGGAGTGTCTTGTAAAGCTATAGGATCATCTGGTATAGAAAGCTCTCGAGCTAGAATTCAACTAAAGTTGTTCAAACATTGGAGGTCACCTTCACCTCGTCATCAACGTTTCTCTGATTGGGTTTGGAGTGGAGCTTGCCCGAATGGAGATCCGATCGGTAAGCCAGTGTGATCTGGTGAAAATTCCATCAATCCACTAAAACGCACTCTTGTGGCAGAATTGCCTACAACTACCTCTCGGTACATTCCTGGACTGAGAAACAAGACAGTCGAAATCATGGGACAAGCCGTCGCTGAGGTGTGCTTTGATCAAGATCTGAACGGCACTGAATCTCCTGGAAATCATGGTACGTCAAATTCACTCCCAACTGTCGTTGTAGACCCTAAAGTATGTTCTTCAGTTCTCATTTTGGCTGGGAGTGGAAACCGATATGAATTCTTAAGACCAACTGTTTGTGAAATCCGACCGACGATTGGGATTTATGAAGTCAACTATAATTCCTCGAGTGTGATGATTAACCAAGAGACATTCTTCCCAACTCATAACATGACCAATGATACTCAGATCCTTTCAAAGTACCTTGCCATGTTGACAAGCTCGATGGTTTCTAGTTCTCAAACTTTGTGGGCAAATACCTTTGGCGATGATATCTATTCCTTGTATTCCGATGCTCGTGATCGGGTTGAGGAAGACGAATTGAATACGATTCTTGTATGTTTCTTTTGTGAGATTCTTGGTTCTTGATGTTGATGGGATCTACATAATAGCTCAGAGTCGTCCTTCGGGCTTGCTGATGTATCCCTTTTACCTTGATTTAGGACCACTACTTCAACGGGGTGGTAGAGTTTGGAACCACAGTGAGTAAAGTTTTATTCCGAGATAGTCTGGTGGAAAGTGATTGTGAAAGGCTCTCAAACTACAAGAACAAGATCTTGATGATCGATGTACCTCAAAAGTCTTTCCGAGCCCACTTTTCTACAGTAAGAAAGCTAGCAGATCAAAGCTTACCGAACAACATCTCATCCGAATACAATGGTACATGGATCATCTCCACAATGGGATGGGATGCCAAATCACGTCTTTTAGGACCTACCTTCCTTTCCATGGTTCCTATCATCCTAGTCTCCTTCTTTTCAATCTCTGCTGTCTTGATCGGATCTTATAAACGACTGATCTCATTACCGCTTCATTTAAATGAACCGATTCAATTCGATCCGAATGATATGACTCAAATCATTCGTGTGGCTTGTGCTGGTAATCTTTCTGATCGGTTTTCTCAAGTCTCTGTACTGAATCAGGTTGGGAAAAGGTGTTGTAGCAGTAGTAGTACGGAAAAAGATTATGATAAAGTTTGTGTTCAATTGAATTATGATGATGATGGTCTTGGGAAATTGATATGGGTTGAACCTCAATGAAGAAGTTGAAGTCTTTTGAAAGATTTAAATTGGATGAATCTGATGATAGATAATCGGACAAATTCAGGATATCTTTGCTCTCATACATATCACTTATCTTTCTTTGACCTCTTTCTTGTATTAAATCTTTTTGTTTTCTCAACTTTGTATTAGTAGACGCACTTTTTCAGCCATGGACAAACCTTTCATGCCAATAAATTCACAATGGTATTTCTTGAACTCTCCAACATGAAAAGTGCCCTTGAGCTTTCAACAGGATGACTTCTAACCATAAGGGAGACGGGATATTTGTTAAAAGTGTTTGAAGTTGGTTTAACAAGGGAGCTTCACTTTTTCAATGAAGCTTACACCTACATCATCATCTGGTAATCAAATTGTCTTATGTGCAAGCAGCATAAGTTCATATACTTTAACACATCTATGTAGTTTTTCTGTTTCTTAAGTTCTGATTTAGGAACCATAGAAACCATCCTCTGAGCAAACTTAACATAGTCCCTCGCATATGGCCATTAAGCTACAGCCTTGAGAAACAAGATAATTCTTGATGGGTCTAGAGGGTAAAGACAGGCCAGAATGATGTTGCACATAGCAAAAAGACGCTGTCAGTTTTGTTTTTAGCGTGGGCAGAGATACAGAAAGCTGTACAGACACTGTGACACCCACTGTGGCTGAGGCTATGGTGCTCTGCGACATTTCCTGGGCTGTGCTCAGTGTCAATGATGATTTTCTGGATGGTCATGAATCATGATGAGTTTTGTATTGGTGCACTGCTTGTACCGTCCTGGGAGTCGGACATTGGCGGTGTAGCATTGAAGAAAGGGTGTTATATACATAGTCTATGCTGTGTCGGATCAAGTTGTGAGTCTGTTTGGCAGGAAGACGGTGATACTGATATGTAATCAACTTGACCAGGAGCAGGTCATCAGGAAATAAACTGAAGTGAATGGGCCGGCGACCTGCGCGGGCGCCCCCGCCAAAGCTCGGTGTTGTTACCTGTATTTGTTATCCGCAATAAAATCACGCGATCAAAATTGGTTATTGAAAAGTCACAAAACCATATGATATGGTACAATGTATGCTTATAATGCTTTAATATGCATTCCACCAAATCTCTTTAAACTGCAAATACCGATTAAAATTTAAGACTCAGAGCATCGGAACCAAGACCGGCAAGGGCACTTTTCCTTTGAGCTCCAGAGCTCCGAGCTCACGAGAGTCGCTTACCCAAGCAACACTCTTGAGGTCCCGAAGCTGAGAGAAATGATGTGAGTTACATAATCTGTTTCGATCTGAAACTTTGCTAAGTGCTTACTTATTTTGGCAGCCTGTGAGTGTGTGTGTCAGTGAGAAGCAAGAGTGATGTCTTGGCATTTTTAATTGAATTGGATTTAAGTGAAAGGAGCTTATGTAACATGATGGTATCCGTTGAGAGCTTTGAGAAGCTTGAATATTCGGGATGCACCGATCCACCTCGGCCAGTGAGACAGTGTGGAAAAATGTTCAAATTTGATCAAAAAATGAATCCGTTCTTTGATCACTTCTCACGTTCCTCCCTTCACTTATCTAATCAACTTTAACTTGATCTCTCACCCTTTTGGGATTACATTGTATGCAAAATGCATCATGCATGAGAGATTGAAGAAAAAATCTATTTTTGAAGTGGTAAAGTAACAAGTTTGGTATTTGAAATTTGATCGAGCAAAAGAAAAAAAGGATTGATCGATATGTACAAGAAGTAAACTCGGAGTCCCACGTCCGCCGAGCGAGGCTCAGCCTGATGAGAGTCTCACGCCCGCTTCCCGCTTCCCGCGCCCGCTCAGCCTTGCTCGACGGGCGTGGGAGTCTGATGGGTTTAGATACATAGAAGAGAAAATGTCTTGCGGTTCCTTGATATTTGCGAGAGAATCTGAAGCTCTGACCAATTCGCGAGGCTCGGGAGCCTAACTGCTCTCGAGGCTATCGCTCATGTATTTGATTGTCCCTAAGTGTCTTGTTTGAATTAATCAAATTTCACACGCCTCCTTTGACCGATGCGCGAGACATGTTACTTCCCACCTAGCAACCAGGCTTTGAACGCCAACGAAAGAGGAGAAGGTCACAATCCTAAGCAGTACTCACCTTCCCAAATTACACAAAACCACATCTCACAAATTAACACAATGCATCAACTTGATCCATTATAGCTCACCCTTTGAAATTGTAACTACCTCACAAAAACCCGTCCACAAACCATCCATCACCTCAATCAATATTCAAAGATGCTTGTTAAAGACTTGATGCAACAACTAAAGGAATTCTATCCACAAATGCACGACACAATAACTTTGAGTCAGTTGGCAAACTTTGCAACACTCTCTGCAGATTTCTTGAAACGCAACAAGGAATCAGATATCTCCACGCCATACAAGCCACCCCTTCAGTTCCTCACCCAGTGCCTTGATCCCGTACAACCATCTGCAACCTGGGCCCAACTATGGTACCTTTGTCTCGACGCGCTCCCGTCATGCATCTATGACCCAACAATGTTTTACAAACATGGTATTCCAACTCCAAACCCGCCAAAAGGCTCAAAGATCATACCGGAACACACCTTCCACCCCCCCACTCTCCATTGCCTCACTTGTACCAGCGCAAAAATTAAATCCAAACACCGACTTAAAATCTGGCCAAGAATGTATGGTTACTTATTCGACATCAGCGGCATTGAAACTGTGCAATACTTCTCCTCACACTGCCGTAGTGAGTTCCCTTCAATTTTTCTGTCTCTTGGTCTGCAGTCATCTTACGCATTTCTCTCTAACTCAGAATGTAATTCAACATATACTCCATGCTACGTTCGTAAAGGTAACACTCGGGAGTACTACAGCACAGTCGAAGGTCAGCCCGACGGCTACTTCCAGGTTACACAACGTTTTTTCATGAGCCACCGGCTTGCAAATTACTTCAACCATCTTCAGTCACTTGCAGCGTAAAGTCCCTTGTATACTTCGTTTGCACTATGGATCATGCATTGACTGACAACTTTGATATTGGCACAGGGTCTCGGTTCACAACCTCGTTCTTGCTTACAACCAAGCACACGCGGCTGCAAGCCAGATCCACCCAAACGATTTTAAAGACTCAGAATTCAAGCGTCGCCTGAGCAACAATGTTTGCTCGTTGGGGCTGGATATCCACCGCCTGATGAGGAGTACCAATGCGCGAGGACTCAGACTCAAGAGTGATGCCGACGGCGCAGATGATCGCCGATTTTTCTCAGCAATGCAACAGCACCTACTTTGGCTAGAATGTGAAGGAACATACGATGCGTGGCATGTGTGCTCCAAATGCACCTATTTACACCCCATTCCAAACCGTACTGACAAGGAATCCAGTACGTAAAACTGGCCACTTCAAGACCGCACCTTCAACTAACCTAAACACCATTCTTAAGTCATGCGAACCGTAGTTACAGACGGCATCACGATTGGCCATTGGTGTTGTAGCATATCCGAGTTACAACTGAAGACCTTTGATCCCAGCTTGGAGAAAAACTACTGTGATATCCCACTGGAGAAGGTTAATCATCGCTTTTGCCCAAAGCACAAAGCCTTACTCGAAGACATATGCCAAGCCCAACCGTGTGTCGCAAAGGCTCTCCCCCAATCCCACACTTGTGCAGACCCAACACATATCGACGCGTATATCGCATTCAAGGAACGCAATACATCATTGTTTGGCTTGCCGAGAAGGTTCACTCGCCCCGGAGCCCACCTGAAAATTGATCCAAGTGTTATTCTCTCGGACGAAACCGGAGAGGTGCAATTAGATAATGACGAGTTGATGTTCGACGATGTAGAGGAACGAGAACACGAGGGTGCTCGAGACGGTGGCCTTAGTAATACCAAAAAACCAAAAACTATGCTATCCCGCTGCCGAACTCACAACGAACAGCTAATGGTGTCCACATGTGGTGTCATTCTGGGCCGGAAAACGTTCTACAAGTCCGAGTCAGTGCCCAAAGTGAAGGTTAATCATTTCCATCTGCACATTTATATCCATTTGGTCCCTCACGTTAACCACTCACGTTAACCAATCCTTGATCATCGCAGGAATTTATCCGTGAAATTTTCCCCGACGAAATGCCGCAAGTAATATTCTACGACAATGCGTGTGGCCTATACTCACACATACAAACCAACCCAGAAGACGCTCACCACTTCCGAAAGACAATGCTACCGGTAGATACATTCCACATCAAGTCTCACAAAGAATCCCATACTACCTGCCGAGTGAACAATGACCCAGCGCTCTTCCCCGAGCTCAAAGGCCCAAAAGGTTGGCGATTCAATGCATCAGCAGCTGAGGTCATCAATGTGTGGTTTGGGCATTTCGACTCGATCTGTCGCAACATGCATCAAGTCAAGTACAATTTTTTCCTTGAGGAAATGATCCGGCTGCACAACAGCCGGACATGTGAAAGACTCAGACAACGTCAAGATGTTGTATTCTGTGCGAATATCGAATATACGACTGTCCCGCTATAGTTTCCAATGACATTGTTTTACATGGAAACCTATTTTCATTTCAGCCTTTCCGTCTGACCGAATTACCATAGCCATGCTTTTCTTTTACTTTAGTCTCATTGTTCTTTTTTAATCTTTAATAATATTTATTTCCTCTTTGACTATGCGTTTTGAATCACTTTTGAAGCAAAGTGTAAATGATCAACGTGACTCCGTGTCTTTCAAATCGTAATCCTATTATTTGCCGCTGAAACCATAACAGCACCGTTTCATAGAACAAAGAGCACATCGTGACTCCGTGTCTTGGAAACATAAACCTCTGCCGCTTGAACCATTCCATTACGAATGGCCTCAACGTTTTATAGATCAAAGGTGCCCTTGCATTGCTCTTTGGAGACCCAAAGAGCACAACAAATTTTGGGCACTTTAATTAAGAAAATTAAGACGTCGGGCCTACAAAGTTTGGCCCTTTGCCATCCCCAAACATCAGACGCTGTTACTGAAGACGTTGCAGAGATGTATAAGCTCTTCAGCTCATGTATAAGAAGAGGCCGATGAAGAGCGAAGATTTTTACCTTAGGCCCATCCCACTTACCTCCACCACTCATTCAAACATAATTGTCACCGTTGAAGCCACCCATCATTATTTTATTGGCCCATCCAACATACATAATTTTTTATTTCTTACCTCTCTCATTGCAGCATCCTTACTACACCCCTATCCCCGATCATCTGTTTTACTTCTCCCAATTTTACCATCCTTTGATTGTTGTGACTTACCTTGTTGTGACATCCTTATTTATTCACTCTTTGACGGGTTACTAGCGATTCACATCACACCATCTGATCTACTTCCCTCTCACTAGTGTTAAGCACACTCATCATAAAGCCGTCATGCTTCTTACTCCTCCAACCTACTACTGCCTCACTTGTCCCCGCGAACCTACTGCTCCTCGGCTCCAAATGGCTAGACGTCAGGTCCACGCCTACTTATTTGATCTAAACGGTGTGGATCGAATTCAGTACCTTTCAGGCTACTGCCGTGGTAAGTTGCTCAACTCACCCGACCTTTGATTGGTGGAATTAATTACCCTGTAAATCCCACCGAACACACAGCCTGCCGAACCACCTACATGCCTAGCTACATGGTTTGTGATCGCAATCGCCAATATTACACTCAAGGTGAAGGACAACTACCGCTTATTTTTCAAGTTTCCGAGCGTAATTTCATGACCTACAAACTGGCCGATTACTTCAATAATCTACAGATGATGGCAGTGTATGTGCTACTTACTTTAACTTGCAAAGTTTCAGTAACACCAACACCATACTAACTAAAACTCAAATTTCGCAGAGTATCTATATACAACTTAGCTGGATCATTCAACCATACCCACGCGCCAATCAACGACCAAGACACTGTCACTTACAGCCTCAGCGAACACGTGTTGACTCTTGCGTTAGACATCCACCGTTTAATGCGCAGCGCCAATGAACAAGGGATTTGGTTGAAAAGTATCGCCTCCGATGATGACGATGATCAGTTTTTATCGGCCATGTCGGAACACCTTGATCGGATGAAAACAGCTGAGCATTTCGGCTCTATGCATGTGTGTTCCAATTGCACCCAATCAGTTCTTCCCCCTGACATGGAAGTTGATACAAAAAGTAAGCCCGTGAACTCACTGATCATCGTAGAGTCCAAGGCTATTTTACAAATATCTTTAATTTTGCCTTGCTGGACAGTTCCTCGTGCTGTTGTCACTGATGCAGTGCGCATTGGTCATTGGTCTTGTTCCATCTCCAACATGCAATTGAAGGCCCTCAATCCGATATCAGAAGACAATCACTGTGATAATCCTCTTGATGACGTTACTGACCGTTTTTGCCCCCTGCACACCCGGCTGCTTGAAGGTATATGCCAAGCTCAACCATGCATGGCGCCGGCCATTCTCGGGCAGCGCACTTGTGGTTGCGTTGAACACATCGCTGCCTTGCAGCGAGCCGAAGCACGCGGCCCTTCTGAAATCCTTGACTCTGCTCAGCCAAATGAGCACAATCGTATTGAGTTATCGCGACGCCGATCACATCACGAACAACTGATGGTCGCAACCTGTGGTTACATCATGGGAAGGAAAACATTTTACAGATCGGAATCAGTTAGAAGGGTGAAGGTCAGTATTTTGTCCCACCAGTTATGCTATCGTATCATCATAAGCTATGTTCAGTTTATGATTTAATGAGATGAAGTGGGAATTATATGACTTACCCAGAGCTTCTCATCCTCGTTCCAAACTTGCAAACAGTCCGCGAAATCAGAGCCAAGCACTGTGCAAACCTCTCTCTTGAGTTGTGCCGAATGTTCCATGGCAAACTTAGGCCATTCGGGCGCGAGCACACGCCAAACCTTGCAAGCCAAGGGATCAGGCTGAAAGATGAAAGAGAACCCGATTCGGTATGCGGTAAAGATGAAAATATGCAAAGTGAAAGGCCTGACCTGTGTACCGGGCCACACTACAAGTGTTACGGTCTTCTTGACCTTCTCGTCCCCTTCCTTTGCGAG
>KZ139886.1:1505-15882 GCA_002157035.1 Melampsora medusae f. sp. deltoidis
GTCACGTCTTCTTCTTTTACTCTTCTTCTTCCTTCCTCCTCTCTCCAAATCAGCTTCCACCACCTCTTCCAACCTCCTTCTTGCATCTTCTGCGTTTTGACCCAACCCATCTGCTTGATCCACTGGTTGAACCGGACCGTCTGGAATGAATTGATTCGGCAAGACTTGGTTTGGAAGATTTTGGTTCGGCACAATTTGATTTGGAAGATTTTGTTCCGGAATGATTTGATTTTCCCCCGCGGGCTGTTGAGCGTCGACAGGTCCCGGAAGATCTCCCGTTGGCTGCAAGAACGTTTGATTGACATGTAGCAAATGGGTGGGCTGAATGTAGGGCTCTTGATCTTCGATTGGAAAGCTAGGGTTCGGTGGTATTCCTCCGATTGGGTAACAGTACCTGTTCGCCCGGAGATCCAACGCCACAGCTTCAGTAGTGAATAGAGAGAAGTGGCGGTGGAAGTGTTCGTGGTCATATGGGATTTGCTTAGCAAATTCCGCTCTAAGAGCTGCCATTTCAAAGGCCCCGCTGCCTCCGCCTTCATCGTATGCCCTGAGCAGAGCACGTAGCTCTGAAGCAATTTCTCTATTCTCATTTGCCCAGTTGGCATCCATTAACTGATCAACGTGACTCCTTAAGAATTTAAATGACTTGATGATTCTATCTGTTGAAGTACGAGAAATATAGAGAGATCAACAAGACTGGGAATGAGCTTGATTACGAAATGAGAAATGCTGAGCTATGAAGTGACTCGCATGTAACTGCTACTACGATATCTAGAGGATGAGTGTGGAGGTTGCAGGCATGGGAAGATCTGGATCGATGCAGCACTGCTCGAGCCAGAGTCTGCTGACCCTTCCATTCGCTGCCTTCTGATCAATCGTTGGGGGAAACTCGTTGGCCACGAAGAGTTATCAACTCATCCTGATATTCGGTCTGTATTTCGATATCACTGGATTTCCAGTTTGTCGTTCTTCTACTACCCAGCCTACTTATTCCACTAAGTTAATCGAACACCAACCACGATTCGCTCTCTCTCTCTTGTACAATCAAAAGGAGGTGGGTCAGGAATCTTGCTAGGTATCGTAAGTGATTTTATCTATAATCAGGGTGAAAGCCCAAGCATCACGTTCAGTTTTCCATCTCCTAATCTCGAGATTGTTTAACTTTTCACACAGCTTAGAATCATGATTGCGTCGTCGCCAGTACCGGCCCTACCACGCGAGCCATCAGCAACGCCGATCACACGCAGCATTGAACAGTGAATCCTCGATCATTGCAGTCAGTTTATAGATCAACTTCCTTCCTTTCAATCGTTCATAGCTCAATCTTTGCTTGCTATCACAACAGTCGATTCGTGATTTCACTCAACAGTTTTCCAAAGAGGTCTTCAAACATACAAATCTCATCATCCTTATTGGCTAGAATACTTGTTCTCAGAATCACCTCAACACTTCGTCGGCCAAGACCCTTCTTCAAATTAATTGTTATTCTGGAGTTGTTTTCACATTTTTCAGCCGATTTTTTCCGCTCTACAAACTTTTTATGAAATTACATCTTCCTATGACCCTGTCCGGGTAGTGTTTACTCGTCAACGAGCGCACACCAACTCCCTTTGAGGGACAAAGGCAATTTGTGCGTGCTTGTCGACGAGCGAACGCGACTCGGACACGGTGACTTGTATGATTCTAATCAAACTTTTCTAACTTGGATACCATTTACCTATATCTGCTGCATACACCCTAATGGCAGCAAGCATGACTTTGAATTCTAAAATAAAGCCTTTCAACCTACCCTAAAAAAACTACCCAAAAGTTAACCCGTCTCTTGTGAATAAAACCTTTGTCTAAAGAACTATAACAAAAGGTCCTTCAGCTTTGGTATTTCTTTCACCCTTCTGCAAAGGACTAGCAAAAGAGATGCGCTGTCGGGGATTCGAACCCCGGACTAAAGCTGTTCTCGATGGAAGGCTTCAATGCTAACCGCTACACCAACAGCGCATGTGCTTAGCGAGGTAATTTGGGTACACAAAAATTGTACCTAATCAGCATGTTGATGCATTTGGTTGGTGCTGACTAGGAATCTTTTAGATTCAGATCTACGTGATTGTTTCCTCTACATATTCAAAGTGGTTTCAAATAATACAAAGAAAGAAGTTTGAATGAGAATTTGGAAGATTGTCTCAAAAGCTCCAAATAACTTGATAACTTGTTGTCCACCGATCGAAATGCGGTACAATAGGTCTTATGCCTGGCCTTCACCTCGTCTTGCGAGTCATGTTTTCTTTCCTTCGATCAATCTTGTGGTATATTTTCATTAAAATCAACTTGTTAAACATCATTCTCTTTATCAGTTCTCATCATTCTTACTTCAATCATTGTTATTTCTTTTATCAATTTAAATTCTATCTTACATCTCCTCAACTTGACTCCTTGTATCCTTTTGAGGCAGCTTTGGGTTTCAAATCCATCCTTTTCATTCTATCAAGTATTGTTTGACCTTGTTTATGATATGTTACGGTCTCATAGCACAGAAGCTTATGCCTAAAAACCTTGTAAACCCAAAATGTCTTGGGTGGTTTTGACATTTACTCGAATTTGTCACATTCACTGGAAAAGGATGGTACAAGTTATTCACAGAATGAAAATGTTTAATCTTCTTATCTATACATCATCATCATCTTGATCAAATCACAAGAAAGATGTTGCGTGATTTTGCAAAAACCAATCACAACAATCAAATCAAAGATATAAGTAAACTCATTTGTTCAACAAATTGAAATCAATGTGATGCCAAAGAAAATGAAAAAAATGAATTGTAAATACATAGTGAAAAACTAAAAGTCGTCAGGAAAAACAGTCACCAAAGATTAACGTTGATTCATTAAACTGGTTCAAAGAAAGCAAGCAAAAAGGATTCCAACTTACCTGTAATAGAAAAATTAAATTCCTCAAGAGAAAAATAAATCACTGATTTATAGGTTTTATAAATCGATTTTCTACTAAACATAATTTCCACCAAATTCTTCATTCGGGCTTTGAATCTGATGTGAAGGATTAATTTCGTTTCCAGAATGATGAAGTAATTGACCAGATCCCGTAGGAAGACGTTGAGGAGAATTCTGAGAAGTTGGACTCTTGGAGCCTTTTTCAATTGTCGAAGAATTAGTATTCACAATCTGCTTGATCTTGCCAGCTTTGTTATCCTGATCTTTATCACAATCCTTCGGGTTTGAAGTATTCGAGCTTTTTGAAGGTTTGTCCTCAGGATTCGTAGGATTTGAACTACCTGATGCTTCCTGCTCGGTCTCCGAAGAATCCGAGTCCTCTAATGAGTCAGTGGTATGCTCAGATGGATTATCCGAATCCGATTGATCTTCAGTAAGACTACTTTCATTTTTCGAATTTTCTTTAGATACATTCAAATTAGGAATCGTGATTGGATTTTTTCTACTAGTATTAGTTGTTTGGTTCTTTCCATTAACTGAAGTTGTCTCTTTACGATCAGGATTCAAAGTATCACAATCTTTAGTCTTAGGAACGCCTGAGTTGGGTGATGAGTTGGTTGTTTGATTGGATCGAACTTCACCACTTTTGTCTTTTGAATGGCTATTAGATGTATTCAAATCAGGAATAGATGCTGGATTCTTCTGACCACTGGAACTTGAAGTTGATCCTGACTGCGTATATGTTGGTGAATAACTACTTATCTCTCCAGGATTACTACTAATACTATTAGTGGTCGGATCGAATTCGTTGGGTAATTTCTCTGGAGTAAGATTGCTTGAAGTCAATTTGTTTAAATTGGTGATTTCTTGGATAATTTCATTCATTTGATTTAGATCAACACTTTGAAGTTGATAATCGAACCTTTTATGATGAGGATACACTTTATGAAATCTTGAAAAAGCGGCATCAAATTGATGAAAAATTACAAGAAATATTAAGATTTGAGATGGATGGTTCATTGTTTTGTTATAATGTTTGTAAAGAGAAGACAAAGAACAAAGATACTGAAAGAGGATTTATAGGAGATGATTGTTGTTTTGAATGAATTTGAATGTTGAGGAATTTGTATGAACGAGATGAAGAAGAAGAAAATTTGTAAGGAAACCAACAGATCATTCAACAATCTTTATACCCAAACCTCCCAATACCAAGATGACCAAAACCCGAAAAGAAGATAGTTCTCGTTGCATATCTTATCTACTTCAGTCATCAAAGCAATAGATTCTAACTTTTTCTTTCCTTTGATGTTGAAGTGATGCGAACGAATCCAGTTCACAGGACATGATATCATTAAGCCTTTGTTTCCTCTGGATAGATATACGAGGTGCTTAGTTACCAAGTGTTGTAAAGGCGATCAACTGGAGATCACGATCTTGACTGACTCTCTCGGAGTCACTGAGGCAGCATGTCCCTTGGATATCATATCATCAGGGATTACTAACCTTTTCTCACCCAGAAGGTTTTCTACACATGTATGTATCCAAAAGGTGCACGATTTCGCGTTCCAATTTGGTAGTGGGATTACGAGAAAGAAAGGATCTCTACAGCACAAATGATCGAGAGAATTTCAAACAGAAATCATCGTTCAAACAACATTCAACTTGAAGTACCTACAGTTCCGGATGTGCCAATCAGTAAATAACTCGTTACCTACAACCATAACGCACCAGTCAAGTTAAGGCCGCAGGGGCAAGATGCACTGGATGATTATGTATGATCCACCTTCACCTTGTGTATGTATGTAAGATTTGTCCAAATCCTCATGGTGTCAATTTTCAAATCGAGCCCATGAGTGAAAAGGAAAATGTGAACTTGAGTGTAGGAAAACGATGGCTTCCTATCCTCTGTTCTCCCTACCCTTTTTCAAAGGTCAAAAAACAAATCTTACTTCTTTGGTCACTCCTTTCAATCCAACCTGAATTTTTCTTTCCAAAGTACATACATCCCATGCACAAAAGAAAACCCTTGACAAATTTGATCTCCAAACACTCCCTTCAAGTTCTGACTTTTAATCACCATGAGGAAATGAGCAAGCTAAGCTGTCCCTTGACCATGATCAACCAATTTAACTGACACCATCAATATCACGCATAGTATACTCGATGATGATCCAAAGCCCACAATTCGACCTTACTCATCAATCTATATACCTGAAATCTTCCCAAAAATGAGCAAGCCAAGCTTTGTAAAAAAAGAAAGACATTTGTAAGAAACTGGTTTTGATTTGATTTKMTTTTGTTCATCTACACCATTCATATTTCTTCATACCAATCTTCTCTACAAAGTTTTCATTTTATATAAGTAAGTAGTATACATAATCCCAATTGGATTTTTTTTCTTTCCCCTTTTGATTGATCTTCATTCAAGATCATGAAACCCATTCTAAAAATTCTTTGTAAATACTTCACATCAAAAAAAAATTCATACTATGTTACATTTCTTTTGATTTTTCATTTTCTCTTCTAATTCTTCCACTCCAAAGTTCAACCAAGTTTAACCAAACCAAAAAAAAAAACCCAAAACCCACTTTATATATATATATATAACTTCACAAATTTTCTAAAGCATACACAAAATGAAAAAGAATCAATCTTTTTCTTTTTTTTCTCAAACAAAAACAAAAACATCTATCCAAAAATCAGATTCATACCACAAAACCCTTCCTTTATAACCTCCCGCCCGCCCCCCAAATTGAAAACCACCCCATATAAATTTCCCAATCCCAATCAATCTTCAATCCAAGCTTTTCCAAAACCTACATTTCTCACAAACCCCCCTCCCATTCCCTTCCTCAGACTCCACCATCCTACTCCTAATCCTAGGCCAACACCAACACATCCCCCAAACCCTTTCCTCCCCATCCCCCATCCCCTTCCCCTTCTCTTTTGGTAAAGCTCTAAACCTCATCCTATTCCACAAGACATCCACCATCCAAGCCTGCCCACCCCCTTCGCCCTCCAAAGAATGCCTTCCCAAGACCGTCTTCATAATCTGACAAAACCCGCTCCGATTCAATCCACTTAACTCTTTAGAACTCGTGATCCCAACCAAGTTTAATTCTCCCTCAAGATCCCTTAACTTATAATGACACGAACTTAATAAACTTGATAAACTTTCTTTTTCCGTTGGTGGTGGTGGTGGTGGTGGGGCTCGGTTTGTGGATTCGGGAATCGATCTGAGTCGTCGTTTCTTTTTCGCCGAGTTTCGAATCCTCCATAAATCTTCATCTAGATCTACTTCATCCTCATCATCTTTCATTTCTTCAAGTTTTCCAATCTCCTTACATTCTTCAAGTTCTTCTTCACTTTCTACAATCACTTTACGTCTTCTCTTGGGAGTTTTGATCGATTTTTTCAAATCACTATCAACAAACTCTTCCTCCATCATGATTTGATTAGATTCAATTAAATCCCTTTCTTCACCCATTTTCGATTTCCTCCTATCCGATCTCTTCCCACCCTGATCTTCTTCCTCTAAAGCCAAAGCCAAATGATGTGAAGTTTTTCTTCTTTTCTGATGATCTACTCCATTCACCCCTCCATCCCGTTCCCCATTCTCTCTAAACTGACTCCCACTAATCACTTGGATCTCATCCTCATCCTCATCCTCATCTCGAATAACCTTTTTCGTCTTCGTCTTCAAACCGTTTTCCGCCCCATTCTCCTGACTTTTCCTGCCCAATTTCTTTCTAGATTTACTTCCAAAAGACCAAAGCTCATCACACCTATGGCCAACCTTTTTAGTATTCAACTGTACCCAATCCTTCTGATCGATCTCTTCAATCTCAATCTCATCTTCCGAAATCCTAATCGCAGGTTCAGATCCTTCCTCTTCTTCCTCTTCCTCTTGCTCTTCTATTTCTTCTTGTCTGCTTTCTTTCATCTCATCAAACCAAAGCTTTTGAGCAGCCTTTGGATGATAATCACCAGGTTTCGGATCATGAAACGTATGTGAAAGGTCACATTTAGTCACCATCCAATCGGTTTCCCCATCCTTTGATGCAATGGTCATCCGAAATCCACAGTTATCTCCTTTTGGTGGTGGTCTATCTCGACTACCAAAAATCCAATCAGTTTTTATTGTGTCAGTTCGGTCAAAGATTATTATATGTTTTGGTTTCTTTGACTTGAGAGAGATTCGGATTGGTGGTGTAAAGCATCATGATGGAAAAAAATGACAGATCTAATAATCTATAAGATCAAATACTTACGTGCAAGCATAAGTAATCGAAAGTTTATTCGTACTCCGACCTCTTAAATGCTACACACACGGAGAAAAAAACACGCGATTTAGAATCCTCATTTCGAGAAAGTTGAAAATTGTCGAATCAAGAAAGACATACGATATGATGACCACGTGGCCAAGCAGCATTACAATAAGCAAATTTGAATTCTTCTAAATCTTTAAACCTTTCTCCTACTTTAGGATAAGCAGGAAATCGTGAATCAGGTTTAAGCTTGAGGTTCGAGTTGGGTTTTGATGATGATGATGATGATTGATGATTTGAGTTCGATAGGTGACTTTCTTCAAGTTTTGATCCTTTAGAACCGTCCGAATGTGCGTTTTGATTGGATATTTTGTTGGAATGAGGTTTGGCGCTTTGGTAGTTTTCATTGCGGTCTGAGGCTTGGTTCAATTCATTGAATATCGACTCAAGACTGAGTTCGTTGGTTGGGTTTGATTTGATCTCATTTGATCGCGATGAAGAGTGAAGACGAGTTTGTTTTGAATTCTGAGTAGGTTTGGAAGTTGGTAGATCATGTTGAAGATCTTTAGTTTTGGTTACCTGTTCGGGAAAACTCTGAGGTATGATATGGTGATTTGGATTGGTAGATGTCGAGTTAGAATTGGAATTAGAATTGAATTCAGGTAGAGAGGTAGGTAAGATGTCTTGAATATCTTGAAGTAAAGTAGATAATGAGTCAGGTATAGATGTAGAGGTAGATGTAGAAGTCTTAGGATTAGGATTCGGATTAGATTGATGATTGAAATGTGATGGAGTGGGATTTGAGTTTGAGTTTGAGTTTGGTTGATTTGGTTGTTGTTGATTGGTGAAGAAAGGTTGAGATTCAAGTTGAAGTTGAAATTGAGTTTGTAGTTGATTTGAATATGGATTTATATATTGATTTGAATAATGATTTGAATCATGATTTGGTATTTGTTGGGTATATTGATTTGGTATTTGTTGGGTATATTGATTTGGTATTTGTTGATTTGAGTATTGTTGATTAGGTATTTGTTGAATTGGTAATTGATTGAATGGATGATGATGGTGATAATGATGATGATGATGATGATGAACTTCATGAGTAGTAGTGTTAGTAGTTGTAGTGGTTGTTGTTGTTTGATGAATTGTTTCAGTTGGAATATTAGTCTGATTTTGATGATGATGATTCTGATTTTGATGATTAGTTTGATAGTGATCTGATGATGATGTATTGAATAAGTTAGGATCGATTGCATTGAATAAAGGAAGTAGTGTTGATGTTGATGATGATGAAGTAGAAGTAGCTGATTGATGGTTATTTTGATGATCGAATTGATCAAAGACTTGATTGACTAATAATTGAATTTGTTCAGTTTCCAATTCATCGTCATGAATATAGTTGAGATTGTTAATCTGATTGAGATTGATAGATTCTTGTTGTTGTTGTTGTTGTTGTTGTTGTTGATTAGTAGTAGATTGTAAGAATGAGTTGATAATATTGTAATCTTCATTTGTTTCTATTCTCATCTTTTCTTTTCTTTTCTTTTCTTTTCTTATCCTTGTTGTTTTTGTTGTTGTTTTTGTTGTTTTTGTTGTTTTTGTTGTTTTTGATATTCTGATTTTGGATTTTGATTTTCGAAAAATTTGTAAATCCAGTGATACATTCGATAAAAGCATATTCACCATGTAAATATCCTTTTATCTAAATATGTACATGCTAAGTCATTTTACGTCATTGGTGATCGATCGAATTGGAATCTTTTCTTGATCGACAACAACGCATACATACACATACACACATACACATGATTTGATTTCAACTTTAGAAACAAAACATACAAATCATTGTATCTTATCTTATCATTCAAATGCTACATACATATTCAATCCATCCATCCATCCATCATTCATTCATTCATCAACTCATCTTAGGTACTAAGTATCTGTTACAATCAAACTCACCACAGATATATGTTGTCCCTTAATTTGAATCACACATCAAAAATCTTAATTGATATATCAAACACTAATCCTTCTAGTCCAAAACCGATATCGTGTCATCGATCTCTCTTCTTCCTCATCCCGATCCTTCATCTCCATCTTTCTCAACTCATTCAAAACATCTAATCTATAAGACCTCGTTTTACAATCTGGAAAATCAATCACCAAAGCCTTATATTTCCATCCACCTCCTACTTCCTAATCATCAAATCACAATCTCACCAATCAGTAATCCACTCACTCAATCCATTTCTCTGTAATCCAAAAGTAAGCAAAACCCAAACTCAACTTTCACAATCTCAGCCGTCACTTCTCCTCTACTATAACTTCCTAATCCTGGCAATCTTCTTTCTAACCAACCTACCCTTTCCTTCTTCGGTCTGTTTTCCACCGACCTTTTGGGTAAAAGACTTCCAATCCAATCATCCCACCACCTCTCTTCTCCTCCATCCTTCTCCAAAGCCTCATCATCCGATGTTTTCTTCCCAGAAACGCTCTGTTGCTTCACATCTGATGTAATCAAAGGACTAATCCATTTCTTGATCATCATCTTCCACCATCCCAAATCCATGAGATCCATGCTTCTTTCTGAATTAGCAGGACTTCCTTCGATCATAAATCGGATCTCAACACTTTGAGGTAAGTGTGGGTTCAGATTGGAGAGTCGTTTGGAGGAGGAGGAGGAGTGGGATGAAGTGTGAAAGGTGTAAGGGCTTCGAAGAATTTCTTGAAGGTATTGCGATCGGTTGATGGTTTCTGTGGTAGAAATCATTAAGTTTGTGGGTGATGAAGGTGCAAATAATTCAGATGTAATACTATAAATCTATTCATTTTACACACAGAAACCAAAAGTTTGATTATAAGCAAATTCTTGAATGGAAATTGAAGTTCTAATGGATTGAGTTTTGGTTAAAACTTACTACTAAGATTCCTAATGATCCACCAAACCCAACGACCAATAAATTCCTTCCGTTCCTAGAAACTCTTTTAATCCTTTCATTCCAACTCACTTCTTTCCATCTCAACTTATCAGTTGAATTCATGGGTCTTTCGCCCGTTCTTCCACTCGGCATTGTGAATGGTCCTAGATTAGAACCATTGGTGGCGCTTCTTGAATTGTTTTCGGTTAGTCTTCGGAGTTCTTCGGTCAGAGCTTTGTTGGATATCGAGGATGTGGTATGAAGTTTTCGAACGTAGAAATCGGTCGAAGACGATGGGACATTTCTCAGGTGTTTGGGTGTGGGGTATGAGTGTGAGTGAGGTTGGGTAAAATGTGTTGGATGATGGTGCTGAAAGGTGCGGTCGAGGGAATGGATTGAAGTTCTTGGTCTGATTGATCCTAGTTCGAAAACGCATGGCATGATGGCTGTGATCTTGTTTTGTGACATTTTGTTTTGAATTGACTTCAAGGTTGTATTGATCAGTAATGGTAGAACTTGATGTTGAATGATGAAGTGAATGAAATTGAAATTCAAGAATGCAATTTGATGATCATCAAGAAGTGAAATCGATTACATACAAACATTTTCAGTATAAGCATTCAATATCACTATATGCTATTATCCAATCGGCTGTCCCGTTCAATCGGGTTTGAAATTTGAATCCGAAGAAGAAAAAACAACTCGACCAGAATTTGGAAGTGATAATCAATAATCCTGAACCTTTGATTCTTGAATGCGAATCATCATATCATCCAGAAATTCAATCTATCATTATCATTACTATCAATCTCAGAAAAAATTATTTCATCAAAACACTTTCATTTTATTTCGATCTTACTCTGATCAATCCTTCAAACTACCAAAAATGAATTCCAACATCCGATCCAATTCACCATCAGCAGAAACCCAATCCTCACCCAAAAAACTCTGCCAAACCCATCCATCACCCAACCCAAAAATCACAACAACAGATGTTAAAAAACCAGAAGAAGTCGCGGAAATTCTAACCAACAAAACAACCGAAAAACAGGTATCATCAGGTAAAGGAGGAAAACGGAAACGGAAACAAAAGATCAAACCATTGAGTTCGAGTGAAGAGTCTATTGAACATAGTATAAAGGAATTACTAGGCTTTCAAAGGTACCAAGAATGTATAGAAAATGAAGTGAAGTATGATGAATCAGGTTGGGATTTAGAAAAAGGAAGCCTACTTGAAATCACCATTGATAGTATCGGAAGTTTTGGTATGTTTTTACCCAGATCATCACATGGGCAAAAACCAAAAAACTGAAGGTTTCTTTTCGGATCACATTGTCATATATAATAAGGTGATGGGTTGGCGATTTCTCCAAAGCAGAATTGGATACTTGTCGTTCCATTTACAGTTCCGGGTGATCGGGTGGAGATTAAGGTTTATCGAAATCAAACTTTACATTCTTTTGCTGATTTGATTTCAGTCAAGTCTGCGGGAGCTTGGCGGAATGATTCATTGGTGAAATGTCGATATTTTGGTAAATGTTCTGGTTGTCAAGTATGTAAGAATTCATTGTTTCGTTTTTTTTTCATTTGGAAAGGAAGGAAGGAAGGTTTGGGGAGAGATTGATTAAGGAGGGTTTCTTTGTGGGGTGGGGGGTTGGGGTTTAGTATCAGATGATTAGTTATGATAAACAACTTGAACTTAAACAAATCGTTGTGGAAAAAGCTTTCAAACATTTCTCTGGTCAGTTTGGTTCGAAAAATTCATCCTCGGATGCGATTTTTGAAATCACCACCAAATAAAATATCACAAAAACTAATCCGAATTCGTTTCTACTTCTCAACAGGTTTAGATCCATCATTAATACCTCCAATCGAACCAACATTACCTTCACCCTTACAATACGAATACCGAACCAAACTCACGCCTCATTTCGAACTTCCAAGAAACTCAAAACAAATCCAAGAAGGAGAACAGGGAGATTTAAGGATCGGATTTGCAGAAAAAGGTCGGAAGAGAGTAATGGATATTGAGGATTGTATGATTGCTACTTCGGTCATCAATCAGAAATTGAAAGAAGAAAGGCACCGGGTCCAATCGTTTCGTGGGATTTCTTATTCTTTCATAATCACTTGGATCTTACTAAATAAGACGGTTTACTTTTTTTTTGGTAGGACGATCCATACATTCAAAAGAGGTGCTACATTATTACTACGTGATTCATTAGTACCGATCACCCAACCTGATCCTAAAGAATCAGAAAGCCCATGTGATCCCAACACCCATCTCTGTATAACGAATCATAAAGAGATCGTAAGGGAAAACGTCCAAGGGGTGAATTTCGAGCAAAACGCGGGTTCATTCTTTCAAAACAATTCATCAATCTTAAACCCATTCATGAGCTATATCCGTTCACTTTTAAAGCCTCAAGAATCTGAAGAAAGATACTTGGTAGATGCGTATTGTGGTTCAGGTTTGTTTTCGATTTCGTTGGCTATGGTGTTTACTAAAGCTATTGGGATTGAGTTGTCGGTGGATTCTATTCGATGGGCTAAACATAATGCGTTATTAAATCGGGTTGAGAATGTAGAGTTCATGGTCGGTCAGGCAGAAGCGATCTTCAAAGTACGTTCGTTTTTCCATTCAAACCAAATCCTATGTGCCACTCCTTCCAACCAATACTGAAGTTCGTTTTGGGGGGTGATAGGATTTGAAGTTTCCGGCTTCCAAGACTACCATCATCATTGATCCGCCAAGAAAAGGGTGTGATGAGTTATTCATCCATCAATTGTTAGACTTCAAACCTCAAACGATCTTGTATGTGAGTTGTAATGTTCATACTCAGGCTAGAGATGTAGGTAGGTTAGGAAAGTCGTATAGGATTCAGAGTATCAGAGGAGCGGATTTCTTTCCTCAGAGTCATCATTGTGAATCGATTGTTTGTTTGTCTTTGGTTGAGTAAAATTGGATTGGATTGGGTATGGAATGTGATTTATTTTGGTTTGGAATAGGAGAACTGTTTTTTGGGGGGTGTGGGTGTGTGGGAGTGACTGCTGCAATAATCAATTGCTCTTGCAGATCTACAGTTTAGGAACTACTCAATTGGTTTTTCTGATGACGAGGACGTTAGAAAGTGCCGGCCATGAAGTTTAGTCGGCAAACAAAAGCTCACAGCTCATTGGATAAAGATGGGATTGAAATGAGATTCAATTGGTTCATTTCGGATAACGAGAATAATTAATGATGGATAAACAAGTGAAATTGTATCCCATCAAGATAAATCATCATTACAACAACCAAAAAGTAAGACCGAAAAAGAAATGGAGAATACGATTACAGGGGTAAGATTAGATTACGTTAAGAGAACTTTGCGTACCGTTTTTGGATCCTACGATGATTTGAATTCGATCGGTTTGAATTGTTGTTATACATAATTTGAGTTGTTGGAGGTGTTGAGGTTAAGAAGGTCTGTGGTTCTGCAGGAAGTTGGGAAGATTTAAGGAATTTTGTTGTCGCTTGTTACGAGTGAGCGTGCACTACTGGATGTCAAAGGTGGATAGATAGATTGGGATGTTTGGAAACCAACCGGATGATCACTGCATTGCAACAATCAATCGGTTTGGGTCTCACAGATCTACAGTTTAAAGAACTACTCAATGGGTTTTTTCTATGTAACAACGAGGGCGACGACGTTAGGAAGTGTGCATGAAGTTTACTCGGCAAAAGATGCTCACAGCTCTGTGGATAAAGATGGGGGAAATGGCATTCAAGTGAGATGATTAATTTCGATAAGGATAATGATTAATGATAGATGAAGAAGTGAAATTGAATCCCATAAATATAAACCATCATTGCAACAAAAAGTAAGACCGAAAAAGAAATGGAAGATACAAGCGTGAGATGAGATTAAGCTTAGGAAAACTTTGTGGACCGTTTTTGGATCCTACCATTATTGGAATTCGATCCATTTGCATTGTTGTTATTGTTTGAGTTATTCACGTTGTTGAGATTCAGATTGTTTGCAGTCACTGCATTCGGGTTGTTGTTATTGTTGTTGTTGTTGGTAGGGTTTATGTCGACATTTTGGTTCGGTGAAAGGTTGTTGATTGAGACTTGACGGTTCACCGTGCTGACGCCATTGTTTTGTTGATTGTTTTGTTGATTGTTTTGTTGGTTGTTTTGTTGGTTGCCGTTCACGTTTCTGTTCGCTTGATTGTTGTTATTTTGATTGTTGTTATTTTGATTGTT
>KZ139895.1:0-13703 GCA_002157035.1 Melampsora medusae f. sp. deltoidis
TAAGTTAAGGATGTTGAAAAAGTTTTATTAAGCAAAGGTATTGCGGTGTTTTTTTTGTTTTTGATTGATTTGAATCTTTGAGGGTTTTTTATTTGTTTAAGAATTTATACATGTATGTTTCTTGCAAATGGTTCCTTTTTTATACATTTTTCTTGTAAAATTATATGCGGCTTGATATGTATTTGTAAAGAACATTGATATATTGTTTCACTTCCTTGGATGCAGTCATCATACACGCAAGTTCAACTGTAGATAACTGAACGTGGCGCCAAGGGTAAAGGTTCGCTTAGTAAATATTCACATCTTACTTTTGTTTTGATTCATGGTATCTATTGATCAGTCAGATTCAAATGCTATGGATGACAAAGGTGATGATCCTGAAACGCTTAATCTGGGCAAGAATTGTATAATGAGAGAAAGTGTGCATGGTCTTATTTTCGACAAATGATTGAGCTTTGTTTTTGAAAGGCATTGTAAGTGTAGTTTTCATAGCCTTGCGCCAGGAGCCTGACACTGCTTTTTGATCCCTCGTCATCGATTGTATGACTCACAGTTGATGATTTCCTTCGCTTCTCATATGTTCTCATGCGAATCTTCTGGCAGGATAAATATGTGAGCTAAATGATATCCATGTACAGTCCAATCTGGAGGCTAACCTGCTAAATTTTACGCTCCAATCAAACCCCTGGCTGTTGGGGAAAAGTAACGCGCACCGGCTGCTTGAAAACGTACAGTTGTATCCTTGATAGGAATACAGGGAGTGTCCCACTTGGTCATCCGTGATCTTTGCCCATACCCAGCGATTCTTGTACCGCGAATGTATACCTCTAACCTCAAATATCCAAAGGGACTTCATCCTCATGACCTACCACCTGAATTCTTAAATCGGCCTGCAGCTTATTTGACCCAGCTGTTTGAAGAAGGTGGTCCCGGAACCATCATTCAATTGGCACAATCAAGTATTTGGGAACTAGAAACATTAATCAAGATCAGTACAAATCGATCAGAACTCAGTACCTTTGGCTACCCGACCGATCCATCACTCCAAGCCCAACTTCACACAATCCAAGACCCGACAGCTATTTCGTTCTATGAGACCCATTACGTGAAGATCTCTCATATCACAGTCGATGGTAGACGACCCGATAAGGGTTGGGTAGAAAATGGCACTGCTCTGATCGTGTGTGGTGGTCGGCAAGCAAAGGATCCAGTGATACAATACTGTACTCTCAGGCATCCTCGTGGTTGGTCCTGTTTACATGTGAGTTCGATTTCCTATCGTGATCTTATAATTTCCCCGTCAATCTGTCTTACCATGATTTGCTTAACAGCTCTTCAATATGTGTTCAGGTGGACGCGTCATCGGTAATAAAATCGGCCCTGCAGGCTCACCAGCTCCAAATGGTACGTCTGACAAGCGAGATGTACTTTATGTTCAGAACGTTTTGACTTCTAAACAAATATTCAACTGGCGCGACACGTACTCATTCTTCTAGGTCCATGGGCTGATGGGCTGAGTATAGCATGTCGCAACGGGCTAATAGTCAGTCTCGCTTTTCCTAACTTTATCTTCACAATTATTGACCTCGGTTTATCTTGAAGGTCAATAACGAAATCGTTGATGCCACCGATGGTGCCATCGTTCTCTTTTGCACACCCGGTACTATCTGTACTGGAAACACTATCATTGCTCGTACTCAAAACCTCTTGGTAAGTACAAACCTCATCGTATCACGTTCCTCCGTTCCTCAAAAATTGTTTGTCCATATTCGCTATGCCAGGGCGCAATCAACATGTGAGCACGCTTTGCGGCGGTATCCTAGACAGTCCTACATACTTATATACCTGTGGATCAAACAGGGTAGATGCGGGTCCATACGATATGGATTATACTGATACAAGAGTCTTTGGTAATATTATCAAATCTGAAGGCGCTCATATCAAGCTTGGAATTGGGTTTAGTGAATTTTTCTTTGCTCAGCCTAATAGTCTGGCACTGACCTGCGTATCGTTTTCTATAGGATTGGTCCTTTGGCTTGGGCTCCTGGCCCAGAACAACATAACTTTGGGGGACAAGTGCATGATAATATCTTTGGGCCTGGTCGTTTTGGTAGACCGATTCATATCGACTTTTCAATTCAACTCTCTGTCCCGCTCATCATCATATGACTTTCTTTGACGACCTAAACAGGTTATGGAATCGGCATTGCAGGCGCCAAACACTTTAGTGTCCAAGGTAACCGCATCGCAGCCGGAACAGAATTCACAGGGGATATGACATGCATGCCTGAGCCTTTGAATGCACCCCCAATGGCATTTCTAGCTAATTCGAACCCAGATCTAGTGATCGATTGTGACTTGCAATCTGATTTCAAAAGAGGAAGAGCATGCTGGTTGATTGGAATCGAGGACGGACCACTCCGCAAATTACGTTATGATCCCGAACAGCTTCATCTTCACTCAGATTCTGCTGGTAATTCTCAAATAATTCTTGATAAGATCACCTTGAAGCTTCAAGATGATGGACTTTTAGTTGTGATATGTAATGCCACTCAATCTGCCCTCTGGAGTTCAGGCCGTAGTGCTGCATCTGGCGGTGCAAGTCTCACACTGAGCGGCGATGGCAAATTAACCATAAGAGAGAATGGAACAGGTCGTCTGATATGGGATCCTACGTATTACTTGGATGGGAAAGTCGAAATGGGGAAAGCTAGCCTGACTATTGCTGATCAGTCTCCATTTTTAGTCTTATGGACTGGAGATAATTGTGTAGCTTGGGCTTCGGAATACGTTTTTCAAAAAGGAAGTTTTGAATTGGTAGTAAGAGATTTTCTCTTGATTCCACATCTGATGTCTTTTTCGCAGTCGAGATCTCTTTTCTAATCTTTCCCCAATATTGCAACTGGATGCATCCAATACCAGGCCGGTCAATATATCTGTATACCACCCCATCAATCCAGAGGACTCGACTCTGCTAGCGAGCCACCGCCAATTCCTCCAAGACCGCAATTCGGAGGTTCACAACCTCCGATGATTCCACCCAGGCCATCACAGCCCACTTATCTTTACTTAGATCCTGACACTTCAAATCTAGTCCTTCATCAAGGTAGGCTTCCTAATCAACCACACGGCTCAGTGATCTGGGCATCAGAGTTTTTCCCTAAATTCAACCGCCAAGTGAAAAGTATGAATCGAGCAAACTGTCAAACACGTTGTTGTTTTCAAGGAGGTGATGGAAACTTGGTCATCTATGGAAATCCAGATGAGTCCGAACGTAAGTGATAGTCATATGAAATGCAAAAGAATGATGATCCCTTGATTGCTTCAGCGGTCATACTGATATGTGTTTGTTTTACGAAAAAGCCGAGAAACGGGCGGCATTATGGGCTTCTGGGACTGTATCTCATTGGATCAGACTTGATCAACATCTACTTCAACAGCAACATCCACCCTGTCTTTCTTTCCATAATGACACAATGGAACTTGTTAGAAAGATCCCTTGAAAGGTGTGACATTGTCCAGGGAACACCTCGGAGGAAGGTAGGAGGAGGTAATCTTATCAATTTACTTGGATTGATGGACAAAATGTAACAGATGTACAGTGTTTGGTATACCAGCATTTGATAGTGTGGTACATAGGAAGGCTTTCTGATGTGATACAAGGGGGTCTATGGTGAGTAGGCAAAAAGCTACATAGTTTCACAGAGCCCAGCAAATGCAACCGAGTTAGATAAAATATATAGTGCCACCCGGGTGCAATGTCAAGCTTGTGTTTTTGTTTCAAGATGTGGTTTCGTGTGCTGCTGAGAGCCGAACCCCAGAGCTGGCTATATATTAACTCACTGTCATCTGCTTATCTGCCATTCCTTTATGAATTAATAATTGGCGATGCGTTGAGACTTCGACTACTCCCTGTCTCATCTTTCCGATGCATTCTTCTATCTTGTTCTTCACAAAATTTGGACATATTCAATCGTTTTTGTGACTTTGGTCACGCGAGAAGCATCCATCCCTTTGATGATAAAAAGCCGGCAGACCTTTCATAATTGATGTGAGGAGTTCGATAGAAAATACCAGTTGTAGATTGAGGGGTGGAGTCGAAGTTCATACGCAAAAATTTGGGTTACTTGGCTCCTGGACAACAAGGGTTGATACCTGTTGATACTTGTAGAATTTTGATAGGTCTTCTTTACTTTGCTGCAAATAAAATGGCGGCGATATTTGTTGATAGTCTCACGAACTCAACTGTGCGCCTGTAACTTCGATTGATCACTAATCAAGCAAAGATTGATTGGAAAGATTGATGGATCCAAACTATCAATTTCGAGAATTAGGAAGCAGGAGAAATGACCCAGACAATTTTTTCTTCCCGTCAGACTTTTTGGTATCTGTTGCCTTGGCGGGTGTGGTTGCGATCAACATCATGAGGTTGGATTTGAAGTCTTTCAAACAGTGGGGTGTTTATTTTCTCAAAAACGAAGTGAACCATATGATTATTCTTTGTCTAATGAGTACGAATCCGATATGAATCAAGTCATTGGTGATTTCTTTTTCAACCATTTGAGGCAAGGCCATTTCTCACTTTCGATAGGTTTGACACTTTAGTGGATTAGGGATGAGTACATTTATGGAAATGGAATTCTTTTCATCCTCACTTTTGTCATTTTGGACACATATTACTCACAGCTTGAAATCATCATCACCTTCACTTCTCCACTCGAGAGTGAAAATTATCAAAATATTTCGTCACATCATGGTCTGATTTATTCTACAGTTGATTGACTTGATTCAACTTCCTTTTGTCGACACCAATTTTCGTCGATTCTCGGAATGCATACGGAAACATTTCTTCCACTTCCCGCTTGTAAAGAATCCCAAAGGATCTCAATTCCGATGGAATCTTCAGGACCCGTCGCGATCTTCGACTCGGTGGAGCTATTTACGACTGCAGACCTCGGAGGAGTTGATACGTTCCAAGTGGGTGTGTTCTGCCAGGAGTTACAAAGTGACTTACGGCGTTTCACAATCTGTGTTGAAGAGGCTATGCATGTATGTACATACATACGTAGGATAATTCTACATCCAGATTCGAAGCAATCGTCCCATGGAAATCTCAAGATACGGGATGGTCAGCAGCGCCAACCGAGTTCATCAATATGGCGATATGACACAGAAGAAGAGCGAGGCGAGAAACAGTGGAGGCCGAACTTCTCACGGCATGATACGTCATAACAGGCTAGTTGTAAAGTTTCGTCTTGGAAGCTTCAAAGGCCACCTTTTGATATTTATTGGTATCATCACCTAGTCGACGCGTTAGAATTCCGTAACCTGATGCCACCGATGCTCACCGATGGGCGCTTCAAAATCCACCTCAATATTCGTTCTACAACTTTGAATTAGAATATTTGAGATTGCGCCGGCAGACATTGGTTGCAGTGGCTAGGCTAGAATTTTGCTCGTTGGTTGCTGGTTGCTTACCTCCGTGCCGCATGGTTCAATGGGCGTTTAGATTGTCTGGCATGTCCCAACAGCGATTGGGTCAACACTCTTCGTCTCTTACCACGTGGCCGTCATTCACTCAAAGAGCCCTCATCATCCGTCGCTGTCTGTCCTCCAGTCAAGTTATCTTCCTCGAAGCAATCGATTATCCGGCATCCTGCATCTTTACGTGCAGTCAATCGTAGTCTAATTGAAGTCCATTGCCATTAATAATATTATCTATCTCGTCTTTCTAATTTTGCCTGTCCATTCTTGGAATTATCTCTGGTTTCTCTTGCTATATATCATCCAACCGCCCGTCTTTCCTTTCTAATTTTCGTTTCAAGTGTCCATATTTTTCATCATACTGGTAAGCAGCTGATTGTCTCTTCTTAGCATATCGATCGAAATTCCAGAAGCTCATCATACCCATCTAAAATCCCTCCATCCCAGATCCAAGAAAAACCCCCCAAACAACGCAATCCTCAACGCTCGGGCAGTTAAGATGTATCTGACCAAGTCGATCACCTTGTCTGTCGCGCTCGGACTCTCGCATGCGATTTCAAGCTTACAAGCTCAGAATTCGACTTCTGATACGCCTTCATACTCTGCTGGAAACAATCATATTGTTAACGTTGCAAAAGACGGCCTGACTTTCGAACCGCCGAGTGTGAAGGCTCAAAAAGGCGACACAATCACATTCGTTTTTTTCCAAGGGTAAGGAAATTCTTCGTCCTCCGCTTTACACTCTTCTCGTCGAACTCCAAGTGGCGGTTTGCTAAGTGATACTTTCTTCTTTCGTCACCACAGCGGGCACTCCGTCACTCAAACCCATTTCGATAACCCTTGCTCTGGGACAAAATCCGCTTCAAGTCCATTGTGTCAACTTCCGCCTCCGTCGCTCAGCACAAGCGTGCCAACAGACGCCTCTGCCCAATCATCGTATCCGACTGTCGCGACTCCAACTGACGTATCTGCCACCAATGTCACGGGTAGTACTCAACCAGCATTACCAAGTGTGGATACCCCGCCGCCAGTAACATCGGGATCCGATTACCCAACCTCCTCCTCCAACACATCAGCTCCCCCCTCTATTGATCCTCCTCCCTCTATAGACACTCCTACTGAAACCTCGCCGACATCTTTCCCAGCCGAAGGGTCGGGTCTACCGCCAGTACAACCAGCCAATGCAACTCCCGCTGTGAATTGTACTTCAGGAGGTACTCCTAACATCACCTCGACCGAGCAACCACCATCAACCTACCCAGCTGTAGCTCCTCTAGCGCCAAATGAAGGAATTGTCTCTAGCGTGAGCTCTGGAATGGGTGCAGGAATGGATACACCACCTCAAGTTTGCGATGCGAAGTGTATTGAAGTGACCGGTGCATGTCAGATGTCTGCTGATTGCACACTTCAACAACAATCACCAGCCACCACTAAATGTAAGATCGAAGATGGGGTCTGCAAGCTTTGCGGTCAAAACACGGACGCAAACCCAAGTCCGAATCCTGATTCAACCCCCAGCGCGAACACGACTTCTTCTGACGACACCGCCTGGATGCCACCAGCCGAAGTGAGCAGTAGCGATGCACCTCCTCAAGACGGATCAGTAAACCACTGGCGTCAAAAGCGCAGCGCCGAGTCACACTTGATATCTCGGCGACAAGCTCAAATCGACGGTGCTAGCCTTTTTGGTCAAGAATCGCCCGACGACCCTAACAGCAACGCAACCGCAGCCCCCGTTACTCCGACAGAACCTGATCAACCAAGTAACAATTCGACTGGCCTCTCGGCACCATCGGAAGATGGCCCTGGGTTAGACTCAGGCTTAGGTAAGTCCATTGCAAATACAAGGTATCGCTATATGGTCGCTTATTTAATTCGTTCATGATTAGTCAAAGTCGATGATTCCTCGAAATCTACCGGAATTCAATGGAAAATCACAATCACAGATGATAGCAAACCTCTTTGGTTCATGTCAGCCGGTCAAAACGACTGCACAAGTGGAATGGTTTTCGCTGTGAACCCGCCAGAATCAGGTCATACAGCTTCGGAGTTTGCTTCTATCGCAAAAACCAGCACTTGCGCCAGTCCTGTAAGTAGCATTCATAATGCAATAGCTTTGATGCGCAGCTAACCTAAATAATTTGTTTCAGTATCCTTCCTGTACAAAACTCTCCGGAGATGGAGCAACAGCATCAAGCCCACCTCCAAAGTGTGCTGCTTCAGCACCTCCACCTGATCAAAACGGTACCATCACATCTGGAAGCCCTCCAACTGACTCAGCAGTACCACTTACTCCTCCGAACAATGATATCTCCCCTCCTCCCAACGATGATACTCCCCCTTCTCCCAACAATGATACTGCCCCTCCTCCCAGCAATGATATCGCCCCTCCTTCCAACAATGATACCGCCCCCCCTACGGTCGTCTCGGCTACTGGGACTAACCCTCNCAGACGTATCAGCCTGCTGCCAACACATCCAGTGGAGGTGACACTACCGGTGAACAGAACACCAATGGAACTTCTTCCACCAGTGATGGAGCTTATGCATTCCAGACTTCATCCTCTTTCTATGTTACCTTGTCTTTGATTCTAGTTTCCTTGATAACTTTGATTTGATAAATGTTGAAAGCATCTTGGGATTGCGTATATGAGATCTTCTCTTGAGAAAATGGATTTGTAATTGAAATTTATTTGGTGATACAGTTTTCAATATCTTTTTTTCTAAGTCTTATCGGACTTTTTTCAATCACAACATAATATCAATCTTATATCCGTTTCTTCAAGTTGACATTTCTCTTGACTATATACTTTCACCTGTCTTAAACATTTCTTGTGACTTTCTTTCAATGCAATTCTTTTCCAGTGAATATGTTTTTTCTGATCAAGGCGAAAAGATCGAAAGCATCTCAATCACTCGGAGACATCAGTGTTCGCGGAGATTTGATTGCGAAATGATTCTCAAGGTTACATTACCAATACTGACTGATGGTCTGAGAAACTTGTTGTGCGCTTTCACAACCTTACATCTCGAAAATGTACAGGTGGTTTGCGATACAAGCAAGGCTGCGAGTATCTGATGGCCGGTCACCGCAAGATCACATGGTGCCAATGCCATGATGGATCAAATTACCAAGAATTGCTGATGGCGTCTGCATTGACGACATAATTTGGTGACTTGCCTGATGTTAACCTGCCTATCATTTACGCTCGGCGAGAGGGACTTGGGAGTAAGGTCAGGGGGAAGAGTATAGCAAGTGGATAAGTGCTTTGCATCAGCTGGATTCATAGAACCTCCAGGGCGCGGCAGGTGTGAATTGATCATGTCACTAGCTCCCTTTCTCAGGGGTCGTCAAATGCCATGCCGGGCACAGCCTGGTGTTCCGACGTAAAAGGGTTTTGCATCATTAGCATCAACAGTCATGTCGTCTCCAGGCCTGCCAATATGGGGGCAGCGCGGATTGGGTGACTAGGCAATCAACTCAATTCTGAATCAGCGGTGAAAGATGCGTCTTTGTGATTCACCACGCTATCTGATAATCTGTACAAATGGGCAGTTCTATTGATTGATTCCCGGCTTCTTTTCCATCATTTCACATTCAATCACCTTCCAACATCTTTTCTTCAGAAATTCCTCATATTAATTATTTGTAGATACATCTTGTATTTCTTAGTCGCCATTAGCACCTTCATCCTAAGCTATCAACCTCAAAAATTACTGCCTAACAAACGTAAATCAACCTATCAACAAAGACGCAATGTGCTCCTTCACAATGAAATCTTTGATTGTCAGCTTTCTCTTCGCTCTAGCAATCTCCGCTGTCAATAGCGTCGCTAGTCACCCACCACCAACAGGCTCCGATCCAAATCCAAGCTCGAATCTCCTTCTCACACAGAGATGTGTCAAGACCTTCCATGGAAGTTGGTTAGACGCAAACAAAGTCAAACAAACAGGTTATGGTAAGTCTTGACATTGATTCACTCCAGTGAATGTCATTTCTTTAAGACCAACCAGATTTAATCATTTTCTGGAACTTTACTATCTTTAGCTTGTAGTACCACAGGAAACGTCCAATCAAACGATGTCTACCTATGCAAAACCATCGTGACCGAAGCCGGTTAGTAACGACCTTTGTCTTTGCCTTGGTCTGCTTCAAGATTTTCCAAGGAACTGATAACTGATCATCAATTGTCAATGAACAGAGGCCAAGGGATGTGGACATACCAAGACTTCGAAATGCCATGGAGGTTACACATCTCCCCTACCTGATAGCAAAAAAGATGACGGGCAACCCCAAGACGAAGGCCACACGAAAGACGCGAAATCAAAAGATGACAAATCACACGACGAAAAGAAAGATGACAAAGAAAAACACGCAGGTGAGCTTCATAAGTTCTTCTCAACATAACTCAAAGTTCCACACACTAATTACAATCGTACCTTAGTCTTTTGTCGTGATGCACCTGGGGGTCCTACCATGAAGTGTGAAACATTGACACGACCTGCTAGTCAGTTTTTTCTCACTCAGTGTGCTACTTTTTTCACATAAATATCTCAAAGCTGATATACTCCCTTTCCTTTTTCACAGTTCTTGGAGAGTGTGTTAAATCTGGCCCGAACACTCACGATGAACACAAAAATGATTGGCTCACACACACAGCTTGATTTGGATGAAATCATCATCCTCTATGTCAAGATCCTTTCACCTCCTAAATGTATATAAAACCTTCTTGTATAAAATATGTTAAAAAAATTTGTGCCACTTTCTTTACAGAAAAAAAAGCACAAAATTTGTTGTAAATACTTTTTTCAATCTCTCTATCCTTCAATGATTGAACATGTATGTAAAATCCAAACAGAACACGGTTTTTTTCCCCAATCTTGTGACATAAATTGAGCTTCTTAAAACCGTTTTTCATAAGGATCAAGTTTCAAACCCGGGCCACTTGTTGCGAAAGAAAGAAAACAAGTGTCACATTTTTTTCTTCATCAACTACTTACATTGATTTGTGCGTTCCAAAATTTGGTTTGACATGCGTAATGAAAATCCACTCAGATCAGAATTCACTTAGATCACATGGCAAAGTGACTAGACAATTCATAGTTTGGAAACTCTATCAGGAACCTAAACCTAAAATACATTTATCATCGTGTCCATAGTTGTGTAGCACATTGATGTGCACATACCAGAGACTTCTTGTAGAAGTGGGATTCACCCTTCAAAGAGGTCTTCCTGACCAATCACAGTATTTCCTTTGTCCAGGTGCTTGGGTAGTGAGGCCTTTCCAAGATATAGCTTTGATTGAAGGCATCTCTCCAGTCAACACCTTCAACTGGAGATCGATGCCAAATGGAATAATTTACAAAGAATCAAATCCGGGTCTTTCTGCACTCCATGGCTTTCAATCTCTCCTCTACGCATGGAACATTGTCATTATGACCCCAGAAACTTGAAGAATCAACATAAAGAGGATTCAAAACACCAAATAGATCAAACCACTTTCAGTTGTCAGATTTGTATAATGTTTAGTTTTGTTTTGTTAGATGTTCAAAATTGAAAAACAAGATTTCAGGAAAAGAAAATAAAGTCAAAGGAATAAAAAACAACAATCAACAAAAGAAAAAGTGAAAAAAGGAAGTTAAGATTTGATAATTTAATGATAAATAGATATATATGTATGTCAAACTCTAAATGTGTTTCATGATGAACAACATACATATCATAAATAGATACCAAAAAAGATCACAATCATAACCAACAACTAAATAAACCAAACCACCCAAACAACGACCAAAGACACAAGAACCTTAACAAATCTAGTTCCTTTACATGGAAAAGGATAGAGTTCGGTAAAAAAAGAAGAGAAAAAGAAGAAAAGCTGTTTGAGAAATTCAACTGGGTGTTACATCAATTCTAGGGTTGCTTAAACAAAAAAACGTTACAGAACCCATCTCTCTTTGTCAACGTCCTCTCTTTCATACAATTTGATGCCAGTTGAATTGATAATCTTTCTTTCAATTAAATACCACCTTAAGCAGCAGGCGCAACAAGACCTTCAGCTTGCGGTTCCTTGACATCATGGAAGTCTATATCGCATCAAGTGAAGTAATTCAAAGATATTCAAAACTGGTCAGTGGAGTCAATTTGTTAGTCGTTCAAGATGCGAAACGCATACCTAAGATTTCCGAGTACATCATTACTCTCCAAGTATCCACAGGTAAATCAGCGTCATTGAAAGACCAATCGAAAGGTTCATCGGCCACCGGCTCATCTGTTGGATCATGGTATGGAGCTAAGTATTCATTGCCAAGTGCTTCGGCGGCAGTGATACGTTTAACAGGATCGAAAACAAGCATGCGTTCTAGTAAGTCAAGAGCTAGAGGGTCTGCGTTCTTGAATTTCAAATGAAATGGAATCCTTTCCCTTTTGGGAAGAGATTGAACAAATCGGAGAGTCTATGATTACCAAGTGAAGAGAAAGGGGAGGGGTGTCAGATGTGATTGATTCAAGCCTTATGTATATGATTTCTGAGCAAGATCATACATTTTCAGAGCAAATAGTTGCAATCACATCATCTGGCGGTGTGCCTAATAATTCCGTGATAATCGAAAACTGATTGACATCTGTAAAAAATGTCTCGAGAGGCAAATACAATATTGATTAGCATATTGCGGGTACCAAAGACTCGCATTCACTGAGAGTAACTGGACTGACGGTCTTTTCCAGGGAACAGTGGTTTGCCCTCGAGCATTTCGGCAAAGATGCACCCCGCACTCCAGATATCCACTACAGGAGGATGAGCCAATGTATCAGGAAATGGGTCTCAAATGACGCGGGATAAAAGCAACTTGAACCAACCTGCCACATCATATTTCTGCCAGGTGAGCATAATCTCAGGAGCTCGATAATACCGTGTAGAGACATAACCCGTCATTTGAGGGTCTTGGAGACGAGCGAGACCAAAATCGCAGATCTTCAGGTCACAGTTCTCGTTTACCAAGATGTTGGAAGGTTTCTGCAAAGGATTCAAGGTTGTACTCGCTCAGGATACATGTGGATCGAAAGGGTCGCGAAATATGAATTCTATTCAGCTTACCAAGTCACGATGTACTACCCCAGCAGAGTGAACATACTTCAGTCCTCGCTAGATCAGAACCAAACAAATCCCAAGTCACAACATCTTGTAAGCAAAAGTCACGCCATCTCCGATCGGCAAAGTATCCTAGAAATACACATACAAGGATTTGATACAAAAAGTATTGTATAAACTGTTTCTCAAGTGGTCGACTGGTTAAAAGTCTATGAAGATCTGTACCAAGAAGTTCAGTAACGAAGTAAATGTCTTCTAATGGTGAGATGAAAATATCAGAAAGACTGATAATGTTTTCGTGACGAATATGTTTCAGAAGCTTCAATTCTCGATAGGTCCGCTTGGCAAGGACCGGGCTATAAATGACAATGGTAGGATGAGTTTGGTTAAAGTGTTTACAGGATTATTCAAGGATCTTGACTTACGTTGAGAATGGTTTCATGATTTTCTTGATCGCCACATTTGTTGCTGTTAACTGGTCACTTGCTGAGCAAACAAGCCCAAAGGCGCCCATTCCAACAGGTTGCAAATCCGAGTATCTCGTTGTCACTTCGAATACGGTACCCTGTTTAGTGCGTCCGTAACACGATCACACGACCAGAAGTCCAAGGCCCGGGTGCAAGATACGAGTTGACATCGAGAATCAAATCAAAGATGGTTCGATAAAGGCAGGCGAAAGCAGAGACAAAAGGATCGGTTCAGCAGCCGTATTCTGCCAACAAACGCTCTTTGTAAGGAGTATGCTTTGGAAGATTTGATCGGGTAAGCCCAAAAAGTTCTTCTTTGACGTCATATCAGTGCTAGGTGAAGCTTGTTTGAAAGCTCAACGTCTTTCTAGCGAAACACCCTGCTTTTATCATTTTTCCTGGTAGTTGTCGAAGGAGGGTACTTTCTGATGTTCTTGGTTGATATTTTCAAGACGAGAAAAAAAAAAGAGAAGTCCAATGCTCACGAAGATAGACAGTTTGGCAAAGTCCTATGAAATTACAAGAAGTGAGTATGGTGAGATTTGGATAACTTTGCATCACTTGAGTCTTACAGCCATAACAAATCCTGGTCCACCTGGAGAGATACTATTACCGATCGGGGGCGCGGATCCAGATGGTAAGCTTGTGACACCAGCATCCTC
>KZ139915.1:0-13675 GCA_002157035.1 Melampsora medusae f. sp. deltoidis
ATAGGTATTTAGACTACTTCCACGACACAGGATGGCTGTGCCGCAGTCGTGTACAGGTCCCTGTCTACAACACTCACCTGCTCACTTCTTCCCGATCGAAACTCGACAAGGACCAGAACCAAACAGATTTGTTGGTTACCCATGGAGGGTGTCAACGAGGCAATCAAAGAACCTCTGATTTGGCTATTCTCTGCGTTCAGCAATACGAGTGACACATTTTGAAGCCCATTGCTACAGCCCTCTACGCACCTCAGCACTCGATAAACAAATCCAAGCAAAATGAAACAAACTGATCCTGAGCTTAGTCATGCACTCGCCTTTGGTATACATAGTCCCTAAATGCCTTGGACGGCTTCATGTGCAAATGGTTTTGAGCTGGGGTTCATTGTGATGGGGAAAGACTCAATGCTAGTCACAGGCCACCTGTGCAATTTCCCAAATACACCTTCTGATTTGGAATCTGCCTTTCGATTTTGATTACCATGAACCTATGACAGTAGTCAGCACTAGAGCACGAGAAATGACCTACATGATCATCTATAAGCATGAGCCTGGCTTTCTTGACCTGTAGTTCACATCCAATTGTGGTTTGTCATGAGAATTTGCAAACACAGGTGAAGAGGGAATTGTACGTTTGATAAGCTCCAAAAGCAAGATGAAGTCTTGAAAGCAGCGCATGTCAAGATTGTAAAGAGATTGAACATCTCAAGACTAAAGGAAGATATCATTGATACATATTTGGACATCTTGGCAAACAGATGGTTCAGCAAGTTAAGACAGGTTAAAATACAGCCCAAGTCAACTCCTGATCAGTAGCTTAGATTTTTTTGCAAAGAATGAATATAAGGTCATATTTGGCTGGTTTGAAGAGTATTTTGATGTTGATCAGATAAGGATCTAGATCATTCCAATTCATGCCTAGGCCTCAGATGAAGGTCAATCCTGCCAAGTGACAAATATTGGTCAGAAATGAGATCTAATAAAAACTTACTGAAATACTATAGTAAAAATACTAAAGCAGAGAGATGTGATGTTTGGGCTAAGATCCTAGGCTGAATGCCTAGGGTTGATAATTTCTTGGCCAATAAGAAGAACAACAGACACCCTACGGGGTGGCTAGTGGCATAATAGCAATGTAAAAACAAGAAACCAATAAGCCAGAATATAAGAGACAAGAAAATTAAACCTGTGACAAAAAAGAATATATCCTCAACCACCAACTAACAGACTATTCACCTGAGAAACTAATAAAAAATAAACAAAACCCCAAAAATAGTGAGAAAATTTTAAAGCTGGACAACAAAGCCACAACAAAACAACAAATAAATGAACTATGGGAATATGGGAGAGCAGGACACAAAAAATAATACGCGCAAGATGAATTGATAACTTGGAAAAAAATCAGAAAAATTGACTATTGTGAATGCAATGGGAAAAATTGGTAAAGAGGTGAAGACCTATGACATCATCAACAATGAGTGGTAAGATAAACAATGGAAAGAGGTATCTAATTTGAATGAACACTAATGAACTATGTGATGTGGAGTTTGTGTTTGTGAATGAAAGCTTGAGTGATGAGTAACAATCTTTCAACAATACAAAGGTACATAAAGGATGAGAACAATTTTCTCTCATTACATTCTGTTAATAATGAGTTACCAACATCAAATCATTTTACCATTGCAGGCTTACACCATGTGAATCTCTTTGTAGTACGTCAATGTGCACACACAAAGAGTTTTGAAACAAATTCCAAAGTCTTTTGGTTAGATTTAGACTGAGATTGTGGTTGAGCACCCTTTGTGAACAATGATCTGAATTGATTATAGGATTTGTGGAATCCTTTGTCATCAGCTGGGGGCAACTTACTGTAAACATCCCATTTGCACACTGCCCGCCAAGAGCGCACCAGACGTGGGGGGCTCCAACAAGTACAAAGGCTTGCCTTTGTACTCTTGAGGGCCCCAGACGTCTAGAGTGCTCTCCACAGGCACAGTGTTGATAAGGGGAAGATACACCTGTTGTGGAACCTCTTTGATGGGTCTTTCAAGGCTCTAAGAAAAGCCTTTTGTGTGTGCACATCAATGTGCTACAAAAATACAAACATGGTGTTACTTTGACAAAACATGAGGCCTGTGGAGTATCATCATGTGGCTTCATGGTAGATTTCCTATAAATAAATTGCATTTGATAAGATGAGCTGAGCTCTTTAGTCAGATCAGGCAAGCACCATGGATATATGTGGTCACACCACAAAACCAATTTGCCCAATTTCAGATATCACGTGAGTAGATAATGGATGATTCATGTGGCACCTGCAAATTCTCAACCTCCACATGACTCCAGTGTGAACACATGTAGCTCAAACACATGTAGATCAGCTATTTAGTTTTATGTATATTGTGCTGTGAAATGCTTGGGTACATCTGTATATTTGGTTAATGTCAATGGATATCTTGGCCTTCCAGTGGCCAGTGAATGGGGGGGTTAGTACAAACAAATAAGATTAGAAAAGACCATCCTGCCTATCTTTTTCTCCCTGGTATCTTCCCTCTACATAGTGTTCATTTATATCAATTGTTGTAGTTGAGTGTACAGGGGGTGTTGCCTCTTCTTCACCCTTGGTGTCTTGGAATGGCTCAATGATTTGTTCTTTAGTGTGTGCTCCCACATATCCCATCCCCCACAGGGAAGCTGCTGATATGATGGTTGCTGTTTTTTTGTAAGTTGAGAAGTATATGAATGTTACCATTCAAAGACAGAAAACCATATAATAATTAACAATGAAACTTCTTGATTTCAAGCAAAGTAAAGTTTCACTGACCAAAAAGTGCACTACCAAGAAACACTGTGAAGGCTGCTTTCAAGCCTTGCCAATAGGCTTCCGGAGGTGCTTTAGACTACAGGATTTTCACAACAATGTTATGGCGTGAATCAGTTGTGTATTATGTCTTAGGGAGTTTGAAATGACATACAATAGACGTTTTGGTGACTATGACACCCATGGCTTTAGCCGTTGAGACTGTCAATTGTCCCTATGAGTTTGAGGAATATATTAGAGCCTTTGAAATAGGGTGTGCCATCAGTCTGAAAGTTCTGACCTGAGCAATTGTTGCAAATCCCAAACCAATGACACTGAATATACCTGGGATTTGATTTGATTTCAGCAAAAGATAGGCTCATTTATGAGCATCTTCACAAGGAACATGGGTAAAAGAAGAAAAGATAGCAATACTCACGGGTGAAGCTGAGTAAGACAGCACCTGCAATTCCCTGTTGATCACTCCTTGAGATTTTGGATCCAAACATTGCAACAATAGAGAACTGAAGGAGAGTGATTGTAGAAGATAAGATCAGGTATCCATTTTTTTACAAAGGGTTGTTTGCAGGCGCAATCTCTCAAATGAGATGGGATGAGTGTGGAAGTAAGGGAACTACTAACAACAAAATCAGCACCTATCACCGAGAGAACTATTGCTGCAAAGTTGGATTTCCAATAACTGCCATTTGGGCTCATATAAGCTGACAAGATACCAGAAGTCTGTAGTGTATTTCATAGTTCCCAAATTCAGAATATCAAGTTTAATTTAGGTGAATCTTGAGCTTCATGAGGAAACAGATTAGTAATGTTGACTTTTGGAATATGGTCTTACCAGACTTGCTGCACATCCTACAAATATGATCAGCTGAGCAGGTAGAAGGTCGGCCAGGTGGCCAGTGACCAAGTTCAACACCAAACCAACAACCAACCTTGACCACGACAATTTTTGTTGGGGTTAAATACAAATGTTTTAGAAATCCCCAGTTTGGCCTTTAGTAATTGAAGATTTAGCTGACTCACAATGGAGAGAAGCGGATTAGATTTTGAAGCAGGGAAATCTTTAGATAAGATTGAAAGCTGGTTTTGAAAATGAAGAAATCTTCAGTTCTGAGCCACATGTCAACTTTAAACTGAAGAAGAGAAGCTACAAACTAGTAATTCATGAAATAATTGTGATTTGTGAAAGCCAGGTAGACTAGTCCTGCAACAACTTGCAATACCAGAAAGTATGGTCTTCTGAATAACGAGAATGGAACCAAGGGTTCTGTTTTGGCTCGCCGCTCGACATATGTCTCCCATGACAGGAAGGCCGCAAGTAAAATAAGTCCAGAAGCCAAAGGTACCAGCATATATGGAGATTTCCAACCATAGCGGGGCAAAAATAACAGGGACGCGACAAGTACCACCAGACCGTTCATCAACAGTGCGGCACCAACCCAATCAATATCTTTGGCACCCTTGTTTGGGTCACGAGGTGGGTCTGGTGGAAGTATGAAATGCGAGAGAATGACCGCCAAGCCTGAGAGGGCTAGACAGAAATAAAAGAACTGGAATGTTTTGGGTAATAGATGGATGAGTGAACAACATCATCTCTAGGATGAACAAGATACTCACCGATCTCCATCCTGGCCTAGTGGTACTTGCGATCCCGTCACCCACCAAGAGTCCAATCGAAGCGCCAAGAGGTGATCCAGTTGAAAAAGCTGCAAAACCCTCTGTCCTCATCTTCGAACCTTGGGCAAAAGTGCGGGCAAGGATCCCAAGAAGAGCGGGAGAGATGACAGAAGCCCCAAGACCTTGTATTGCGCGAAAACCAGCCAGCTGCAATGCTGAACTTGCCATAGCACTGGCCAGGGAAAAAACTGAGAAGATGGTTAATCCTATGAGAAGACTGAATTTATGGCCATACTATATTGCAAAGGAAATTCAACGTGTATAACAAAATATCACTCCAGTTCAGTCAGTGACTGATGGTATGTTCATAGTTGATCGGATTGACAAAGGTGACATTGGTCACTTTAGTATGAGGATACTGACAATATCACTCAGTCTACCGGACAATAAGAGTGTACCACCATATGCAAGCGAAAAACTGGTGGAGATCAACTGAATATTTGTGGAATCAATATCTGCAACGCAAAACACGTCAAAAGCAAAAGACAAAGGGTTCAGTTGACTATTAACGCGACTAGGTGACATATAGCTCTGTAGTTCAAGAATTGGACATATGTACCAAGATCTTCCTGGATGCTCGGCGACATCACGTTGATGGCCAATTGAGACATGTTCTATTTGAACCGAGTCAAGAAAAACAAAATCAATATCAACCACAGGATGTAACGCTTAAATCATCCATTTTAGGTGGCGAACGCATGAGTAGTATATAAGGACACCCTGGCTGACACTGATGATGAAGCCTAATACACAGACGAGAATGATTACCACCGATTCGCGAACGCTCAGCTCCGGTGGGTTCGTCATTGTCGGCCAGGTGGCTGCTGATACCAAAGTAAACTTGAACAGGGAACCAATACTGAATATGAGATAGAGATATGTTGGTGAATGGATTCCTAGACTGTGTGATGTATGTCTGTATAAATAGTTATTGGACAACAGTGACTAGATGACAAGTTTATTTCGTGTAAGTGATCGGGCGCATAAACGCTTCAAAGCTTGATTAAGCCTCTTGATGAGAGAGGCAGCCATCGAATGTGATATTGTAAGACTCTTTCCAGAGGCTTCAGTGTTTGTCTCCTGTGAGGCACAAGTTTGAACAAAGAATCGTTCCGTCAAGACTTCACTATCGAGTTGGCATTTGCAATATCAAGTATCGGTAAACTTAGTCACAGTTTTTCGAAGTGAGCCTGACGCAACTTTTGTACCACACACTAAGACGACGATACGACTGGAATATGTACTTCTGCTTTGTCCAAGTATATCTTGTTCCCCTGTTCTTCGCTCAAGCTGGCAGCAATGCCATTTTCGAGGTCGTTGTTGATAGCGATTCTTGAACACAATACACTATGTGGTTTTTAAGGGTATAAATCTTTCAAGTTTCATATGTTCGCCTTCAGCAGAGTTATCTAGCCCTCATGTCATCGTCAACAACTTTAAGACATGTTTTGTTGGAAAGAATGTATGCTACAAATCAACTCTTGAAATCAAGAACGTGAACGCGTCAATTGTGATTTATGGCGCATACAACTTGTGACAGTCATGTACACACCTTTCACACATTAGGATTGTACCTACAAGATCTATTCCTCAGCCGACAATCTCATTATCAACCACAGGCCTCCCTGAGGTGATCTCAATCCTTGTTGAAAGACCCAACCGTGACCTTAAAACAGATCAAGTTTATGATCAATGTGATTTTACTCTTGAACTATCCATTTCTTTCAAATACAAAGTTGACTAAGCCTACCAAGTGCCCTCTCACCAACCATTTCAGCCCTATGGATACAGAAAAAATCAAGATTGATATAAACTCAACAACCAAAGTATTAGACACGCCAGAAGTATACCCATACCTGGCAAAATTCATAGAAGACACAAACAGATTTAGTCATTTAAAAACATACCTAGATAGATAGTCACAAGAGATATATGATTATGCCAAACGTACTGTTGCTATGACTTTTCCTTATTTTTTTCTTATTTTTTTAACCTCTGCTCTCTTTTCCATTGTTTGTAATTTGTTGTTTGGGGGCGCTATTTTTTTCCACGAAGGAGTACTGTGAAGGCTTAATAGTCCGGAACATATTAGTAGATACATTACGAGTTGTACGGTAGTTACACTATACATTACAGAGATAGTTAGTGCGTTATGTGAAATCAAAAGCACTTTAAAAAAAAAAAAAAGTCCTCAACTGGTCTTAATCCTCGGTTCTGCTCATGATATCAACTTTTCCAAACGCCCTGCTGAGTCTATCTTGAGATCACCACAACTTGCAAGCTCACTCATACTGTGACTCTTGATGTGACTGTGGCAGTAGCCACCCAAGCTTTAGGCCTTTTCATTGTTCAATGAATCTTTCGAGCTGTCTCATCCTTTCATCTTCTCAAGAGCTACAGCTCAATGACGTAGTTCATGAGGAGATTCCTTAGAGTTTTTAGAGGAAGACTGCTACATACATGTTATGATCTATTTGGTAGTGAAGAAAAGTATGCTGGCCACAGCTCCATAAAAATCCCGTTGGGCAAGGTCCCATGCAGATTGCTAAATCTCATCATCTCAAATGGGGTTTCTCCTGGTTTCTCCAAGAGATTATCAAGGTCTAATCATAGCCTCCACCAAGTTTATGCATCTGGTCACAAGCTTGGATCCAAACTCCGAAGTCTATTTATCAACTTCCTTACCAGCAGCAACACGTACATACAAACATCAAACTGGTGAAGTCATGTAATTTTTGTATGTATTTTACATAACCCTAATTCTAAACCCACATAACCTAACCATTTTCTCTTTTGGTTTTCCACTCTGCCCCGGTCCCTTCTTTGTGTTCTGCTTCCACCTCAGGCTCCATCATCTCCCGACCTCAGTACCGTCCCGTCCGACTCCGATCGATCCAATCTGATCCGAGCGCACTCACTTGCTCTCCACACTCTTTGATGCAATTGATCAGGCAGGCTTTTTGATATTAACTCAACTATTTTTTATTTCAATGGTTCTCTCTTCTTCCTTGCTTTGTCAAGTAAGCAAATGATTTTTTTTTGTTTTCTTTTGAACAATTATAAATTCAAATAAAGATGCTACAAACAAATAAAGCCCTAACTGCCGATCTTGAACAAAAGTCTCACTGCCGATCACAAACAAAAGCCAACTATGTAAGCAGCGCAAAAACATCGCTAATTGAGATATCTCTTGAATGCTATTTCACTTGCCACAGCGGTTAGAAGCATTTGCGGTGCCCAAATGTACAAGTCATTTTAAGACAATCTTGCTCAAGTTTGCCCGCAAAACCCGACCAAATTGGCGGGGAATTTGTGGCAAGCTTTTTTTGAACGACTGTACACGTCCTTGCCACTCAACTGGCCATCACGCAAGCAGGCGAAGCCGGTTTATTCCATGACCTTGGAAACAAGTGACCACCCCCTTTAAAGAGAACATTCATAATCTACCTCGTAGGATGACATTGGGATAACTTGATGAATGATGAAATTCCCCCATGAGGTTCTTCTCATAGCCCCTCTAGATCCATTCTAGCTACCGAGATTCGATGCAAGTAAGTAGACGTTCGTCAACGGAACCGCACCTGTGGATTGATCAGAAAGAATTGAAGCTCTACCGTCTCCGTGCATGGATAGATAGACGTGAAACAATTGATGTGTATGTGCCGCTCAGGAGTCCTTCATATAAGATGGGGTGAATAAACACAGTGCCTGAGGAGAAGCAGGCGGTGGGAAATTAGTGGGGAGCTTATAACCATCTGCACTTATATTAAATTGAAATGAATTACCTATGTATGTAACAGAAGAGGAGAGATGATGATGATGAGATAACGCTGATGATGAGCTATACATAAAGGTGAAAGAGTTTTTACAGTGGGGACTGGATAATGAGTGAGTCTTGACTGTAAATTTCAATCGATCAAGGGTTTTACATGTTGCAAGTTGAGAGTGTGTATGTAATTTTTTTTATACCTATTTAAGCTCAAATCACTTTTCAAAGCCGAAGAACCTTCCATCTTGTTTACCATCTCAACTTACTTTATCAGTTCATCTCTCACTCATAAAACAATACCATTTACCTATTTATTATCAAATCACTAGACCATCTATTACCCTATCTTTCATCCTTCAAAACTCTTCAAATCATCATGTCTCATTCGAATGGTAATGGTTCAAATGGACACCACGCAAACGGAAATGGATCAGTACCCCAAGCTACTTTAAGCCCTACTTCACCGGATTTCAGGCAAATGGCCAACGTCAATGAGTACATCACCTCACCTACCTCACCTAATCACTCGGCAGGACCCAACCTTGGCAGATGGTCACCTCACACACCCTCATCTGACAACACTCGACCACGGGATGTTGGAATTTGTACGTTACATACTCTCTCGTTCAATCTCTCGAGGCCCCGGCTGACAATGCTTTGAAATTCCCGATATGAACATAATACAGTGGCTATGGATGTTTACTTCCCCAAACGGTGTATCTCACAACCCGATCTTGAGAAATTCGATCAAGTGGCTGCTGGCAAATATACTATCGGTCTAGGCCAAGAGCGCATGGCTTACTGTGACGATCGTGAAGATATCAACAGTTTCCTTCTCACAGGTCGGTATCTTGTTTTTATCCCTATTCTCGCATTCTTTTGACACGTTTACTTACCCATATCCAATTGTACATGCCCCAGTGACCCAATCTTTATTACAAAAATACGATATTGATCCTCGATCAATTGGTAGAATTGATGTTGGAACCGAATCCATCATTGACAAATCAAAATCAGTCAAAACCTTACTCATGGATCTTTTTGCTACATCTGGAAACACTGATATCGAAGGTATTGACTCCAAAAACGCTTGTTATGGCGGTACCGCCGCTCTCTTCAATGTGATCAATTGGGTTGAAGGAAGCAGCTGGGATGGACGATACGGTCTCGTTGTTGCAGGTGACATCGCAGTCTATGCAGACGGTCCTGCTCGACCAGTTGGGGGGGCTGGAGCAGTTGCTATGCTCATCGGACCCAATGCGCCTCTTGTATTTGAGCGTGAGTTTTTGAAGTGTTGTACATTGCTGTTTGTTCGATCGACCTGACGCGCTTCTTGGTTTTGAAGCCACGCACGGTACTCACATGATCAACTCATGGGACTTCTACAAGCCTGAGCTCGCTTCAGAATTTCCCGAGGTGGACGGGCCACTTACTTTAGTGGCTTACTTGTCAGCCTTAGACAACGTCTATGACCGATACAGGGAAAAACGATGCAAAAAACTCGATTTAAAGCCTTCAAGTGCTGATCAAGATCCTAAGGCTAAACTTCAGTTAGATTATTTTGATTACGTGGCCTTCCATGGACCTTATGGAAAATTGGTGCAAAAAGCTGCGGCCCGACTTGTAAGTCTCCATACGATATTGTGACCTTATTTAAACATGTCAATGACTCTTCTTTGTCTCCTCGTAGCTATACCTCGACTTTTTGAGTGATCCTGATAGCAAAAAATTCGAAGGAGTTGATAAGGCATTGGCATCCATGCCTCGCTCGAAGACTTATAGTCACAAAGACCTCGAAAAGACTTTCTTGAAACTCGGAAAGGAAATGTACGACACAAAAGTAGCTCCTACCACCAAATGCATGAAACAACTCGGAAACATGTATACAGCTTCTCTCTACGGTGGATTAGCGTCTCTTCTTGACTCAGTTGAAGATGCATCCAGCTTTGTGGGTAAGAAGATCGGAATGTACAGTTATGGTAGTGGTTTGGCTTCTAGTTTCTTTGAAATCTCTGTCAAGGGTGACGTCAGTGAGATCAAACAAAAGATGAACTTGAGCAAACGGCTAGAAGAAATGACCGTAAGCTCGTGTGAAGAATGGCAAAAAGCTCTTCATGTAAGTATCTCTCCTTGAGCAACTATCGCGTGTTTGAGTGGTCAAGTTTCGGAAACTAATCAATCACCACTTTCCGCATTTGAATTCAGTTGAGAGAAGAAAAGCATAATATCAAAGATTACACCCCTACAGGTGCACTCACCAACTTGTGGCCTGGACAGACCTACCTTGAGAGTGTTGACAAGACGTGGCGCAGAACATACCGTAGTGCATAATAAACCCCGACCTACTCACCCTGAAACCCAATACTGCTGTACTAGACGTGTCGAAACTCAATCTACCTTAGAAAAATAAATACAAAACACGATATAACTAGTTCCGTAAGATATACTTCATAAAAAAACTTTCATGATTCTATATGACACTATGCTTTATATATACTCCTTCTTTGTTTCTTGGTTTAACACTGATAGTATTCAATTAAATTTCAAAATGGCCAAACTTAAGACTTGGCTTCAATCATACCCAAGTTTAAACTTGTGTCTGTATTACTCAGTGCGGGACAGTAGTTGAGACTTGAGAAAAGAGAGACAGCTAAGCTACTGGATGCAAAAAGGGTGGTACTGGCATAGAGACACGAGCAAAGGGTGATTTGAATTCAATTCTTTAGTACTCGGTCAGTTTGGCAACTTGAAGTCGCCCAAGTGACTTGTGATTACTATTGGGTGATTGTCAATGTAATGCAAGTCAAGTAGTAGGCACAAGACAAATCAGAAGAATCAAGTATCCATCTTTCGAAGATCTCATGGTCCTTGGACATGAAGTTCTCTGAAAAGATCGGGTTTTTTTGCCCCATGGACAACAGAGTGGAGTTCGAGATGCAAGATGATTTTAGTTTGTGAAAATCACTGGATGATATGCAAAAGATAGAAGCTTCTTGTTCTAGTCATCCATTTCGCACTTGCAACTCCTTTCCTTATCAAGATTTCTTGTTGGTTCTGACATATGCTGTGGTCAGCAATACACCTATGTATTCAAGAAATTCAAACACTAATTCTAGAGCACTTCTGGATCCACAACCATGTCCAACTTCAACTAGTGTCCTATTTCGGCCACATCATTCTTTGAGTTTTTTTAGGTTGTACTGTCGAAAGTGGAGACTATCACTTGACTCTAGATTTGCATGTGCCTCGACTCCAGAGTATCCGCTGCTTGGTCATCAAGGGCTAGGAAAACCCCGACGCTTCATTGACATAGTGTAGTTCACATACCTTCAAAGTCTGCAGAGAAGCCCTCGCAGTTTGCTTTCAATTCGAAGATATGACAGCCATTAATTCCCCAACGCTTTTAGCTACATAAGTTTTTCTTCTTTTATTCCAATAACATCAAGGGTAGTCCTTTATTTGCGATAAACATCTTAATCTGCCTGTTCAGCTACTGGATAGCAAGAGAGACAGGCAAATTTATTCAGATAGAGTAAGGTCCCGCGTTTAGATGGAGTCGATGCTGGAGTTATGAATGACCGCAATACTTTAGAAGAAGGCATGCCGTTCAAGTTTGAAATTCAGAAGGTGGATTAAAATGCTCCAAGCCTTTCATTGAGGAGGCAAAATATCGACTTCGTGACTCCCAGAAGAATATGAAATTAGATATAGAGCCTAATGCATGTGCATGACAAGATGCCTCACCAAGCCCAATGCCCCAAGGAAGGCTCAGAAAGGCAGTAAACATTCATCAGCCTTGTCAAGCAACATTTTGGGTTGATGCATGATTTTGAAGTTCTGATGGACATCGACAAAATTCATTGACTGCTTACGAGTTTGAATCTTCCATCCTGCAAACTCCGCGCATTTTGGTTCACGGAGAAATATAGTCTGTGCAATGCTTCATACACAAATTTTGTTCCTGGTGCCGAGGGCAGGCAATGCGTCCATCGATGATTCAGGAACCTCGCTAGATGGCGATCCAATGGGCTTCCAATCTGAGAGAAGCCTGTCTACAGCAGATTTTTTTTTCCCGAAAACCTCTATATAAACCCTCAGCCTCATGATCGCAATCATCATTCTCCTCATCTTTATACCACGAATTTCGAAATCCGCTCATCTCCACTTCTTATTCTTCCACTCCCATTAACCCCTTCTTGAATATCTATATTCTCAATCAACTTATCTGAAAAATGCCTCAAGTAAATTCATCCCGCTCTCGCTTCATGGTTGGCTCAGTGCTTCAGAGCTTAGCACCGAAGTCAAGATCAAAGAAACAACAATCTTACGTTCCTGATGTGAGTATCATCGCTTCAATGTTTTAATAAAGCACCAGAAGATGCTGTCATCTTGGAAAAAAGGGGCTCATCAGGTGTCTTCCTCTCCTTGTTCTCAGGTCCATCGAATCGCAGAAACCTCACAACCTGTTTCAGAAGACACGGAGGTGATCTTTTTTCTTCGCGTTGACCGCATAAGTCGTAGTCTTTATTGACGCATTGCATTTTACGTAAACAGTCCGAAGATATTCATGTTGATTCACAATTCAACAGGAGTATTCTAAAAAGATATAATGCACAATGTTCGGTATGCTGCTTCACTTCATAAGCTCTACATTCATTCAGCTCGTATACCGCGTATGGGGATTTGACTCTTTTTATGTGCGTATTCTGATTCACAGAATAAGAAGCCCTTCAGGGAGCCATCCGTCAGCCAAAATTTCTCACAGCGGGTCATAATGGAATTTGAAGAAGTTGATACCGACGATGAGCGACCACTTGCCCGATTTCCCAAATCGCGGCCTCTCGTGAGTTTTCAGGCAAACTTTCTATATACTCCGAATCTCCATGCTGATATCCTTTTTTCCTTGATTACCTTATCAGACGAAACGACGTCAGCCAAAACAGCGTCAGCCAAAACAAGCTGAGGAGCTTCCGCGCTGTAACAAATCTATCCTGAAGGCGGATGCCAAGGCCACACTCACGAGGAGTGAGACATTGGCCGCAAGGTTGGAGGACATGTCACTCGCGTCTTGCGGTCTCTGCGTCGTAAGTGTATACCAACATGTTTTGGCTTTCCCTTGTGCAATTCTTGATCAGAGATACTCAAGTGTAGTGACCATGTACTTCCAATCTATGTACCACAGAACTTGGGTATCGAAGGAGAGGTGGTACCCAGACTTGAGCCCGAGAGCCAATCACAGCTTGCGACGCCAAGAGCAGTCAATCAGAGTTCTTTCATGGAGACTCCTAGGTTGACTTTATCGCTCAACACTCCGCCTACAATTGAGGACCTTCTCACTCCTGCGGGACTTACTGTGAGAGCTTTGAGCGACAAGGTTCACATCACTCCTTCTCCGCCTATCCTATCCGTTT
>KZ139969.1:2077-12957 GCA_002157035.1 Melampsora medusae f. sp. deltoidis
TAATCAAAAATCTTTCTACTCTAGCCAGATTAGAAAGAGAGAGAAAAAGTGAGAGAAAAGAGCTTGTGGACGACAGAAAAGGGGAAGATGGATTGAAGATGGGTTGGAGGAAAAACTTCTTCCTTGATCAGCCGCTTGGAAGAATTTTCCTTACCCATCTTCTCGTGGGTGGCCCCGGTACCCGAGGACGGGTACCTGGGTGCTCTACCCTTTCCCACTGCCGTTCCCTACGCCTTGAGATGGAACTTATATGTACCGTCGCAGGCTTGGGGTAATCTACCGATTACCTTACCATTAGTGTGTTTACTTTATTATTAACATGAGTTGAAAATGATATGATCATCAAGATCATCGCTTTTTTTATTATTTTAATTTCCTTATGATATTGCTTTTTATTCGATTTTTTGATCTATTCCATCTTACCTCTTGGCGCAAGGTCTAGGTCTCAAGCTATCTCTAGTATTTAGAAATATGTACTTAAAATTGCATTGTCCATATTTCTAAATATCTTTTCCTATCCGGGCTCTCAGGCTCAGCCTTATGCTACCCTACCTAGGTTATCCTAAGGTGAGAGTACTGTGGGGGGGTGTCCAGAGTTGAGGTGTGTACCGGGGCCATTTCGGGGCGCTGTTTCTAGGGCCTAATGAAATTAAAGGACCCGGTCCACCCTGGGCTCTGATCCGCGTAAAGTGCCTGAAGGGCTCCGGAGGGCTCGGTGCTAGCCTACCCTTCCTTGGGGTATTGGAGAGCCCCCCGAGCTCGCTAGGACCCTCTCTCTCCGGTGGCCCATGGTTCAGCCACTTGCTGATTTGCGCAGGCGCTCCGCCGATCTTTCCCCCTTTTTCCCTGTAAGTGTATCGCGTACAGGTGTATGAGGGATTTGGAATCCAACCCCCCGAACTCTAAATTTGGGGGGGTTGTCTGTCCTGTCTGCCGTTGGCAACGTTGGTCTCAGTTTGTGTCTCTCTCTCCAGTCTTTCTGACCTGGGTCTCACTCTCAGGTCTCACTCTCACAGGACATTGAATCTCAGGCGGTATATTATTTCATGTCAATTCTACTTTCCGTAGCCAATCTCTATTCTCTTCAATCTCATGTTGGTCAAATTCCCTCAAGTACAACTCGTAAGATTTAGATTTCCATCTACCTTTCTGGATTATGGTTTCTAACGGTACCTTCTCGTTCCACAGGAAGGATGCTCCTCCTACTCAAAAAGAGTGTCCGGTAAGTCCTCCGTATCCGTCAAGCATCCAAGCCTTCCTTAACCGACCCAGCGATCCTCCTTTTGTCAATACCGTCCCTATCAAGCCATTATCATTGTAGCTGAACAACAGGTCATCTTTCCCCAAACTGTCTTGGATGTGTTTATTGAACAACCTTTCGACTGCCCCGACTGGATCTAGGAGCAATTGGTGTTTCTGTGAGTAGAGGTATTGGATCTCTCCGGGTTTGGAGGTCTTTGCTTCTCTCAGAGCTAATCTGGCCATGCTTCTATTGTCTGTCCAATCTAAATCACCTAATCGTATCATCTTCGACAAGTTCAGTGGTACCAGTTCTCCCAACCGTGCCATACCCCAAAACGCGACCAAAGCTACCATCACCGCTAGTTCGCCTGCCTCATCACCTTTCTTCAAATGCTTCAACAGGCTCACGAGATGCTTAATCTCGACCGGGTTCTTTTGGGGTCGGTGCTCTTCTCTCGCATCAAGTAACTTGAGGGCTTTAAGGCATAGGTTGATTTCTTTTTGGTCGATTTTTGGGAATTTCAAGTGATGGAATAAATGCCATGCCCTAAGACCTGATAAGTAAGCTTCTATTGTTGCGGGTTTGATCTCTTGGTAAGTCTTTTCTTCTCCTTCAATCTTCGTACCTGCCCATTGTATGAAGAGTCTAATGTATTCTGATTTTGCTGGTAAGATTTCGTACTTTTCCAGATCTTTTGACCCTCTGAACTTCACAAATTTTGTCACTGCTGAATTGTACTGCACCAGAGTATCTGCCGACCAGCTGCCACCCTTCAACATTAACTGCGGCACCGGGTCAATTTCCAAGTTGATTGCTCCCCTTCCATTGCAAACAAAATTTTTAACCTTCTCAATGTCAATTACTTTCTTCTCAGAGGTCGTTCCTTTCATTGTTGTTCAAGGAATGCTATCAGATCTTGGGGGAGTTTGATTCTAAACTCTTCGTACCAGTTGAGTTCATCTTCTACAATTCCTCTTGAAAGGGCGTCTGCGGCGTTATTGTTTGAGGTGACTCGTTTTTGTTTGATGGTACACTGATTTTTAGTTAAAATCTTTTGAATTTGTTTCCATTCATTATTAACGGCACAATCCCTCGATCTCGAGTTTTGCATTGCTTCTTTGGTGGTTGTGTTATCTGTCCAAACCATGAAACCTTTCCCCCGTACATCTTGCAGTTTCATGATCATCAAGAGTCCTATTCTCACAGCCACTGTCTTGACCCATGCAATGTTTTGTTTCACTAAATCTGGGCCTTCGACTTCCCATCCCGGCTTGAGTTTGAACCTAGCCCAGTTCATTCCTATCAACACTCCCACTCCGTATGGCGTTGAGGCATTGCCGACCCAGCCGACGTTGTCTATCTTGGTATCAGGGATTATTCTCATATGGTTGAAGGTTTGTAGCACGTTCAGCCACTCTTGCAAATCTTCCCTAACAGCTTCCGTGATTCCTCTTTTAGCCTCCGGCTTTCTCCATGCTTCTTTCCAGCCGTAAAGTTCCTTCATATAGCGACGCATGTCTGGGAGGATATATGTGGTATGTCCTAAACGTCCCACAAATTTTTCGACATCTTTCTTCTTCCATTTGTCTCCTTTCAGGAGGTTTTTGATGTTTTGTATCCGTTGTTCTATCTTCTCTACCAGGAGCCTGACTGTTTTGTGTTTACCGTTCCAGATAAAGCCGAGATACTTTTGCTCTTCTGCAAAATTGGCGTACTTGGTGTGGTTTGTCTTGACTCCCATGCTTCGGCTCAAAGTAAGTACGCTCTCCATTTGTACATTTCTTCCTTTCTCTCTAATTATCAGATTGTCATCTACCCACCTGGAGATTTTTGGGATATTCAAGGCTGACATCATTATCTGTTTCCAGACATCAGCTGCCCTTCTGAACGTTCCACAACCTGCTACCCCGCCAAAACCCACTCTGGTATCGACCCACAGTCTATTGTAGAAATCCAAAATCAGTAGGTATCGCCATTGGGATGGGTGTGTTGGTATTTGTCTATATGCCTTCTCCCAATCAAAAATCGCTAACTCCCATTCCTTGCTGCTATCTTTTAGGAAGATTGCGACGACAGCGAAGTCGTCCCAGGTCGTCTCAAAGTCGTCTTTGTTAACAAATGACTTCACTGACGGTATTCCTTGGTTGTGCTTAGGAAAGGACAAGTTTCTAATCATTCGAAATAATCCTGCATCATTGTTCACAACGCTCCCCATGGGGTTTGATTGGAAAAAACTGAAGTGATCATACACTTCCTGGTGCGTAAACGGTCCGTACAGTTTCCCTTCTGCCTTCTCCCTCTCAATCATCTTCTCTATTTTATCCCTGACTAGTCCTGCAGATCCTTGGTGTAAGGGGTACCTATACACATAGTAGCTTGAGAGTTGTAGTATGGGTTTTAGCAGGGCATCACTTATGTTTCTCTCCAACGACCAGCTTTGGAAAGTCCCCACTACTCTGAGAGCCATTCATGGGACTTTCTGGAGCTAGGTGCGTTTATTCTCTTTTATTGTTTCCTTTTGTTCTTTCTTACTTTAGATTATTCCGCTGACTACTCTGGGAGCCATTCATGGGACTTTCTGGAGCTAGCTCGTAATTAATAAAACAAAGTTCCAAGTTAATTTGCCCAATCGTGCTCTCTCGAGGAGTCGTGCCGGAACCTTATCCGGACTCCAGTGAAGATTCTGACAGAACCTTACACTTGGTTGGGTTGAGTATACCACGGTTGGTTGGGTAATGTGTGTTCCGGGATACCTTGGTCAAAACCGTCTTTGAAACTCTGGAGCATGTCGCCCCACTCCGTTAGAAGGTCAAACTCTTTCATGAGTTCCTCCCATTCAGGGATGTTCAACTTGCACGTCACTCTTGATGGGAATTGGATGTCTCGAGTTACCCTGGGTTGTGGTACGTGAGAGTCAGGGTTTGGGCTCAATCGGGTGATTGGTAAGCTGTGCATCCAGGAGAAAAACCGCTCTTTCTTAGTCGGTCTCTCCCGTTTCTCAAGTTTTTTTTTTGGGACATGTTCTCTTGCTCATCTCTCTGTTAGAAATTTCCCCCTGAACTTTACACTTTCATTTCATTCCAGGTATAGGGCACAGTGACAAGGTAACAGCGATGTCTCAAGGGAAAACATAGGGGGGGTATTTGATAGTTCTATGTCTCTACTTACTTCTTTTGTATGTATCCTTTCCCTACGTCACCTCTAGCATTTCCTTGGTTCTGATGACCGGAATTTTCTTCTCCTTGCTTACTTCTCCCCCATCCTCCTTGGCCATTCCCCTTCGCTCCTCCATCACCACCATTTCCTCTACCGCCCCTAAAGTTAGGTCGGTAATTGTGGATGTAATTGTGTGGGTTTCCCCAATAGTTTGGGTTCATCGCCGGTCTATGGTTTTCTGGCTGAGTCGGAGGATGAAATGCCGCATTTGACGCGGCATTAATTGGTTGGCTATGGTAGACTGATGGGGTGACTTGGGAGGTGGTGTGGGGTTCATTCCTCGCTTGTGCCCACAGGGCTGACCTTATTGATTGCAAGTTCTTGTTGACCTTGTTTCTATTTTCTTTAGCATCTCCTCTGCTAGGGTCATCCCATGCTGACGTCTTCCCCTCCCAGTTTTCACCATTGATTGGATCAATGAATGCTTTTGATTGGCCGTGTGCATATGGGTTGTCAAGAAAGAAATTGTCATTTCTCATGATTGTTTGGCGTTCTGCTTGACACTTGATCTTCCTGTTTCAAACACCAATATCCGCCATTTCGTCTTCTTCGCTGATTCTGAACGTAAGGTAAGCTTGCCGCATTTCAATATCATATCTAAATGCCATCACCCAACTACCGTCATTCTCCTTCTGGATTTCCAACACATTTTCGAAGTGTTGTTTCATTGACGGTATGACTTCTATGTGTTTGTAGAACTCAAGATAGGCAATGAACAAATCCTTTTGTCGATGCCATTGTGCCACTGTCGTTCTCCATTCACTAGGCACTGGGGATCCGTTGTAAGCAATGGAGTCTGCGTCTTTTTTTTTAGCTCTTGACGACTTATTTGATGTGACGTTCAGGTCTTGGCGGAGCCATGAGGGATAGAAAATAGAGAGAGGGATGTATATAGACAGGCTTTTCATTGCCGCCGCCCAGTAAGGTGATAAAGCTACCAAATCATTCTTCAATTCTCTCCCTTTCACTACTTTGACTATCTTCTTGGTGCTAACTTCTTTACTATTTTTCTCAGCAGTGATTTCCGTCTGGTCTTTGTTCTTAAACTCTTCCCAGCTCCTCTTCTCTTCAGACAGCTGGTTGTACAGCACTTGGTTCCCTGCTACAAAGGCTGCTTCAATTTCGGCATCCAGTCTCTGACTCATTTGGTCTTCCGTAGTCATTTGGACTTGCACAGTTTCTGGCTGGTTCACTACTACTGTTTTAATCCAGAATTGTTCCCAGCGTCAGTCCCTCATTCTCCTGATTTGTTTTCTTTCTTTCTTTTTTTTTGATATATTCCTTTGGATCCTTCATCTGTCCATTTTATTTTTGGATGTTTCCATTTGGATATGTTCCATTCTCCCAGAGGAGTTCATCTCCGTTGGAGGCATTCCCATTGCTGGGAGAATTGTTTATCATTTCAGGAGTGTGGCTTACCATTGAACTCGTCATCCAGGTTTATGCCCCCTATGTTTTGGGTTCCGTTCATCTCTACCACTACCAACCCTTCTTCACTATCATCCTTGGATTCTTCCTTTACTGCTTTCTGCTCTTGCTGGTTGGTTGCGTTTACTCGTTGGGGATTGTGTGGTAGNGTTGGCGGGGGGCTTATTGTTTGGGTTGTCCGTTGGTTTGTTGGTGTGTCTGCTTTTTGGTACCTTGATCCTGACTGGTCCAATTAACTGTGTTTCTGATTCGGGAGGCTGTCCATTCTTCCTTTTCGATTGTCTTGTAGGTTGGGGTTTTGGTTTCTGGGTTTTTGTGATTTTCGTAGCTCCCGTCGGTGGATTTCCTTGGCCGTCTTCTACGTTCCCGTCTTCGAGGATTCCTTCTCCTGCTGTTTCTACCTCTTTCCCCTTCCCTCTTCCCATTTCAGCTCCTTCTTTCTCACCTTCATCATTCTTGCTTCCTCCTTCACCTTTGTCTCTAAGTTGTTCATCTATTTTCTTCTGAAACTCGTCACTATCCATCTTTGTTGGGTTTTTTTTGGTGATTTGCTGGTGAAGTGTGAGGAATTTCTGGAAAGGCCGGTTTTGTGTTTCTTTAGTTTTTTTTTTTGGTTGAGTTTGACTTGTGAGATAAATGTGCAATGAGGTTTGTTTGAGATTTCTAAGAAAAGGGAAAATTTAGAGGAGCAAAAAGAAAAGAAAAGAAAATAAGGAAATGAAGCTTTTTAGCTTCAGCTTTGCCAATAGTGAGAGCTTGATTTCCTAGAGACTGGGCGGGGGAGTTGGGAATGAGGAGAATTTCATTTCTCCTTCTGTATCCCATCCACCACGACTACCGTTGTGTATGTAACATTACATATGCCCTAGTCTACCTTGCTCCCGATGTGCCATGGAAGTCCTCCACACGTCGTGCCTTTGGTGTGAAGTGGCAATTTTATTTGTATTTGTTCTTTTAAGTTTTGTTTTAGTTGCTTATTAGTATTAGCTGATTCTTTAGATCTTGATTCAAAATAAGCTCTTAGATAAGCAGCTACAAAGGCAGATAACGGGTTTTATTCTTCTTAGCGATTGATTCACTTAATATTTGATTTTCATCATTTTTTTGTTGTTTGTTTTGTTTGTTTTAGTTTAGTTTTTTTCAAAATCATTATATTGGATTTTTATTCTTAGTCTATTTTGTTATTATTATTATTATTAATAAAGTGAAAGAAGGGATGAATGGTCCAATCTCAAGATCAATTGAGTCAATCTTTGATTAATAGTATGTTTTGTTTGTTTTTTATTATTATTACTTGTATTTTATTCCATTCAAGTACTATCTAAATATTATTTCTTTTAGTTTGATTGTTATATAATTAGATGATGCTGTTAATGGGTTGATTAAAGGGTTGAGTTGACAAAACTCGAGATCAATCGATCAAAATCCGAGTTTTTACTGTTTTTTATGTTTTTTTGTTTTGTTTTTTTTCTTACTTCATTTCATTCTAAAGTCTATTTACAACTTTGGTGATCTTAACTATTTAGATAGAGGTGTTAGGTGGTGTTATTGTGATTAGATGGAAGTGTTGAAGCGTGAAATTGTGGAATCAATTGATTGAATCAGAGTCTTGAGAAGTTGGAAAGCCAATGGTGTGTCTGTTTTGTATAAAATGCCCCATTGGTTCTTGTAGATAAGGGTACTGACTTTACACGATGTTTTTAGCCTTGAGGACTCTTGTCATTTGTAGTCCTGCTTTGAAAAAATCAGTCTTGAAATGTGTTGGGTGAAAAAAATACTAGTATACATGAGTGATATTCTGTCTCTCAACACAAATTCAGACAAATTCCCGCAAGGATCTACAGACTTCAATCATTCAGGGATCAATATGGGTCACTTGAATAAATGTATTTCTTTTTGGATCTTGGTAGTCTTTCTTTGGAAAAAGAGATCAGTTTGTTTTGATATTTGGAGGCCAATTTGCTATCAACTTTAAGTGAAATTATTTACATTGTAACTTGAATAATTGTGGATTAAAACTTTCATTGTATTGGGCATTGTTATTTGTTTTAGACAAAAATCATTTTCAATATTACATGTAGAATTTTGAGAATCTGTTTACCATTGATTTGATTTGGGATGGATTTGCTTGCATTGTAATCATATGATCATGTAGGTGCTCTTGAACTGAATCTGAACATGATCTCATTCCTAGATATGTTTTTGGATTTTAAAAGGGTTGGATGCAATCACAAGTCATTGGTTGAGATGATTTGGTTTGAATGAAAGTTTCAATTGTTTGAATTGGTCAGAATCAGACAGGGTGTTGGATGTTTTACTACACGGTCTTCTTTCTCAAAGAGTTTTTTTTGTTAAGTGATTTGGTAACAGATACGTAATTTCCAAAAATTCTAAACCAAAGGAAAATGGTCAATTGATTGAAACTGAATGAAGTGAGATACACTTAGACTATAGGTTTGAAATGAACGGCAAGTATGAAATGGATAATAGCAAAAGGATTGAGAGGAGCATGAGTGTTTTCTTGATCAGCAACCAGAATCAGTTGATGGATCCATCATATCCTGCAAATTGATTGATAACAACTTGAATTGATGTCCGTAGAAATCATTGATGTCAGTGTTCAGCCATTGACATCTTGCATGACATGATGCAGCCCCTACATGCCGCTTTGAGAAAGGGTAGCAGGACATAGATTTAGATTGCCCCGCCAATTTGACAACACGCTAAAGCCCAAGTTTGAGGGGCTGGGCGGTGGCGGGGCAACCCTCCCTGCCGCCACTTTTTGTACGGTATTGCTTCAGGTGTTGATACTCACCCATAGAATGAAAGCAGAAAAGCGCCCAATTGTAACACTAATTTAAGAGATTGATAAGCAAGAGCTCATGAGACAATGTCAGATAGAGTGTACAAGCATATAAAGTTGAGAAATATTGGAGAGAAAAAGGCATACAGCCAGTACCTGAACTGCACTGCTGCAATCTGCTAATGCCAAAAATTTTGGGAATGGTATAAGGAACCACTACATGTCCCGGCGCTCTTGCCCTGCTTAAAACTGTCACCTGATACATCATCAAAGGAGTGCAGCGGATTTGAGCCCCGCTCCGCAATTCCACCTGCCCTCAAAGCGGGCAGAGTGTACTATAAACAATTTTTAATGTTTTATTTAATATGCACATTTGATAGAATATACATATATATATATCCAAGATTAATATGAGAACAAGCTGACATAATTGGTGCTTCAGCTGAGGGTAGAAAGAGAGATATGAAGGAGAACACATAGAGGGAACTTACAGTTCTTGAGGTGGAGTAACAATTGATGGCATCATGTTAAGGAAACACAATCCTTTCAGGTATCAACAATTTCTGAAAGGAATCATGTGATATTGTTTTCCTTTGACGTAGTGGTTGATCTGCTACATCAAAGATCTGATATCATGCAGTGTGGCAATATTTCAGACCACTCCCCTAAATTTGCGCTCCCCTACATCCAAAAGATTTTGAGGGCAGTGCGGGTGGAGCGCCAATACCCACTACATTCAATATCTGGTAGTGCAGGCAGAGCAACCCTCTCCCCTTCTACTCCCCTTCCGCTTTTTGCAACGGGATGCTTCAGGTGTTGATACAGCACAACAAACCTGACCTCATAGCCCATTTTAAGATGTATGCACCCTTGATATGTAATTAGTCAATGAAACCACTTGTCTTGATATATACCTGAGCCATGGTTCATGTTCTGGACAAGGAAGCATGTAAAACTATTTAACCAATCTTATCTTCTTTACACCTTTTGCATCTTCTTGCCACCAACAACTGAGGATTCACCAGTACCTCTCAGGAGGTATCTGAATCAAAATTCTAGATAAATCACCTGTGTGCTTTATATCAACACTCTACTCTTTTTCAGAAAACAGTGCGTGCAATTTCTTCCGTGTCTCCAATCTCCTTCACCAAAAATCAGCAAGGGTAATCTAGTCCCTCCACCTATATCATTAACATATCCACATTTCAATATCCCTGTTTTCCAGAATACTCATCAGGATAGTTTCCTTTGTTATCTTGTTTCTCAATACCCCTCATCATTCCAGTCTCCTTCCTTTTGCCCTTTCCAACTGGGAGCCCATTTCTTCCTACATTTATTGAAGCCAATTAGGCTAACAAGCTTCCACTTATTTTTTTTGATCTAGACTCACAAAGTCATCTCTTATTGTGGATTTTCAACAACACAGATTCTTAAAAGCTTGGCATAATTGAATCAAACCAACTCAAAAGTATTTTCCCAGTAAGCTTTCAACATATTTACATTCAAACCCTCATGGATCTCCTCTTTATATCAATGAACCAATTGAAATATTGATTGGTCTTTGAAATTTGTAGGAATGTTGGCTAAAAGATATCTTGCTCTCACCATAATGATATTCATGTTTGGTATTGYGGCACCTGATCCTGGACCATGTTGCACAAAATGTGGCAGTCCCTGGGATTACATTTCTGAGTGGGAAGGAACGTGTGAAGGAGAGCTCTCATGTAGTTGCAATCAGGACTTGGTGGGTCTTTATAACAAAGACGGGGACAGCAAAACATGTCCAGAAGAGGTCACATTCACCAAACTGCAATGCCCAAAGTGTAAAGACTATGAAGTTTACAAAAACTGTCCATCAGACCACAAAACCACTTGCCAGGCTATTCATGGTAATTAGACCCCTCAAGTGTTGAAGTTAGATTCATATCTAGAGTCAGGAAAAAGGTTTCTTGGTCTCTTAACTGTTTGCATCACTTTGAGATCATATTCTGGCAAATGAAATTATGTTAACAGACTATCAAATTGTATGGTGATGCTGTATGCAATGGAACTTCAGGTACATGAAAGGAGTAAACCAAGTGTCAAGTGATATATATCACACCGTGTGAGTTTTGGTGTAGCACGTCGACGTGCACACACAAAACGTGTTTGATAGAGGTTCCGTTGAGGCTCTGAAGAGATCCAAATGAT
>KZ139982.1:3902-15722 GCA_002157035.1 Melampsora medusae f. sp. deltoidis
GGCAGTTTCCTGCAGCCTCTTGATCGTCGATTCCAGATTGGCGGTTTGATCCGCGAGGTTCGCAGCCTGTTCAGCGATCACAGCTTCCATTTCCTGGATGCTGGCGTGAACTCCTGCCATCATGGCTTCTGGAGCCTTGGTTGACTGGGTGGCTTCTTGAGAAACCGCAATGCGGTGACAGAACTCCACCAGAGTTTGGACGTTCTGGAAACCGCTCCTGTCGCACAGGAAGTTAACCGGTCCAGCTTGGTTTAACCCCGTCGGGGCCAGCGAGGACGCTGTAGGCCTGCTCGGTTTCGAGGGAGCCAACGCCAGGAGCTTGAGCTTGAGTTCACCAAGCAGCTGGGCCAAGTTGCCTTGACCCACGATCGATTCACCAACGAGGTCCTTGACCCTGTTGGTACGAGGCGTGTCCGGCATCTGTGCGATGCCGATCGAACCCAGTCTGGTGATGTTAGCGTCACTAACTTCGCCAGGTTCGATCGGTCGTTGGGAGCTCGGGGAGGGAGCGTTCGCCCCTTCTCTGAGGCCCAGGCCTCTCTGGTAGACCATCGATCCGGGAAATCAGAAAAACGATGATTTAAAAGAGAGAAAGAGACGTTGAGATAGAGAAAACGAGATGTGATGATGGAGGTAAAAAGTTGTTGAGAATGAAGATTTGAAAGTTGGAGGTGTGCTTGCGCAGTCACGGAACAGGTCACGTGATTCGGAGAAAAATTCTGTACGATATTAGAATCTCCACGTCAACGTGCTTTGAAGAACACGAGTAGTTCTCAGTAAGGCAAGTGAGAATAACAAGTGTGATGAAAAAGCTAGGTATCTGGTTGGTACAAGAAACAGATAATAAGAATGAATGAGAAAGAAAACAACAATGTGTATGAATTGTTCATTCTTATAAGTATTAGGTGACTCAAATAACCAAGGTACACGTAAATCAACATGAAGAAGGAAGCTCAAGCCTATGATGTCACCACAATAGCGGTGTGTCATAAGACGATTAAGTATGACAATTTGATCTTAAAGAAGAAGAGTAAAGGCCATATTTAATTATCTCAATAATATTTACCACATTTCCTCTTGTTACCTGACAAACTGTTTTTTGATTTGTGTAGATCAGGGTGCAAACATATCAGGTGAATTAAAGGATGGCTGATGAATGTTGAGAAATATTTGAGAGATACTCGCAGACTTGATGAATGAACCTTGTGGGATAATTATTCAGATTCACTCACAGAAGTAGCCACAGACTATACCCTACTATAACTGACTTAAGTTGCATATTGCAAAGAAGGCAATCTGCTTATCACAATAGACACTGAGCCTGAATTTTGTTTTTGATGATTCAAAGATTGACCCAAAAAACAGATTCTAAAATCACTTTCTCTCCATAACTTCTTGAGTTTGAGGATCATTTTTCACATGAATGACTGAATCCCTTTGCCCAAGTTATTGAAGGAATTATCCAAATTTCATTGGATTTGGAAATGAAATTAAACAAATTCATGGGATACACGAACACTTCTTTCTTGTTTTGGAAAAGAAAGGTCCTGATCATCCTCAGGATAAGGGCAATAAGCTTAATACATCACAATATAATATATTTTGATATCTGTTTTCAATCCAATGTGAGGATGGATGCGAGCCAAGCAGTCATGGTCATTATTGTTGTGGTATTTCATATACCATGTTTGTGCCTAAGTCATGTGGATGTGTGATGTTGTGTTTCAATGCATGATGCTGTGTGATGTTGTGTGTCTTTCAAGGTATCATCTGTCTTCTCTTCAAGTCACTTAAGTTGTCAAGGACTTCTGCTCAATTATCAAAAACATCAATTGCTGAATGAAGAATTGACATGAAATTAATAAGGCAAATTATTTACTCTTCCACCAAACTCATTTTTGCCTATGTACCCTGTTGCTTTGTGCATGGGTTTGTCTTGATGTTTCTCTTTATTATTTTTCTTCTCTTCACTAACCTTTGTGGGTGTGGGTGTCAGGTGTGTTACTTTTAGAAGATCCTTGAAGCTCTTTTGGCTTGTTGCCGTTTGCTCACGTTTTACCTGATTACCCCAGGTGCATCCTTTATTCAACAACCAAGCCTTGAGCCTCATCTGTTTCTATTACTTCACAGTTATGGTTTTGAACAGTTGAACAAAATATTTCTTACACAGTCACTTTTAGCCCCTCTTGACAAGTTCTCTGTATACATCTTTCACCTTTTCATTTATTGTCTATCACTCCTTTGATATCATGATTCTGGAGGACGTTTGTTCAGTGGAGTTCATCAAGGGGATTATAATAATTATGTGCTTTAAAGTCTTTCGGAGCTTTTACCAGAGATAGAATCAGTGCAGATGAAAATAACACTACACCCTACATGATCATCAAACATTTTGACCTAGTATGTCAATGAAATACAGAAATATATGGACCATGTAACATTCTAAATCACTGCCAGCATAAGGTGATTTCTCCGCAGGAAAAACAATTGCATCCAATGTAGACTTCAATTCAAAATGCAGTTTTAATGCAGTTTGATGCAGAATCAATGTAGTTCTAATGCATTATTGATCATTTCTTGCTCTAAATCTAATCACTTTTTCGGTGGGGAAATTACTTTATGCTGGTAGTGTATAAATCCTATTAAACTGAGGATCTTCACAATTTCAAAAAAGGTATGATACAATCTTTTTGCTTTACCGAAGATACATAAGTGAACTTGATTAGATGAAGAATGAGAATTAAAGTGACAATGAATCAAGGTAATGGGAAAATCAATCTAATATCAAAACAACAAAAGGAGCTTAGAAAAATAGTCAAGAAGAGCATATTGAAAAATTATTCAAGAGATGGGTCAACTTGAAATTTTCACAAAGAATCAATCAAATTTCACCATAAAATTTATTCAAAAATTCCAAACCCGCCATGATTTCTGCATGTGATTTCTGTCGGTGAGTCATCGGAGGTGCCGGGGAAGGTAATCTTGAAGGGGAAAGTAAGCCTTCATAGATTGTATGAAGCGTATTGATCTGCTTTGGCGGTTTTCTATTTGACCACCTTTGAGCGGTCAAACTTGACCTAGTGGAGAACTGAGCTCTTCCTGATGATATAGAAGTGGGAGATGGCGTCGTAAAAGAAGAGCCGAGAGGTGATCCCACACTTGATGTGGCGGAACAAGGTGAGACGGTGAGCCTTGGCGTCACCAGGGTTGTAGACGCTTTGCTAGGTGGTGTGTACTCCTCCTTCCTTGAAACTCGTACTGGCGTAAGAGGTGATTGACTTTCAGGCAAGTCTACTTTTGGAAAATCAATGCCGTTTGATACTTTGTGATGTTGATTTCTGGCATGATGTTTTGAAATCTACAGAGGAATGGCGTGTAAGTATGTAATTCAATTTTCAAGCATCATCCGTTGTACGTGCAGGGAGAAGGACCAATCAAGTGGAGCATAGACAAACCAAGATGATATCCTCATTGGCACCAGATTCACAAACGTCCGTCTTGTGCTTTACATTTCCAGAGGTGTAAATCACCCTTTGACTGAAGTTCTTGTTCGTAGGAAACCCGGCTGGAACACGAAGAGGGACCTTTGTCTACGTTAAGAATATACGCATGTCAGCTCAGATGAGAATGTAAGATGTCAAAAGAGTTAAAAAATTACTTACCGATCTTTGCCGGGCGTATCGGCGGGATGTCGAGTTGTTGGCCGATCGAGCCAAAGCTGCCAACAATGGATCAAATTGGTCCTGGTCATCCAACAGAACGAAAGAACGAAGATGAGCTTTGAGATGATCAATGATGAAACGGACGATGAAAATACAAAGATTTCCACACAGAATCGATCAAGTGGAACATAAACAAACCAAAATGCCATCCTCATCCGCATTAGACTCTTCGGGATCCGTCTCGTCCTTTGTATTGTCAAAGTTATCAGTTACTCTTTGGCTAAAGTTTTGGTTGGCAGGGAAGCTTGCCGGAACACGAAGGGGAATTTTGGTCTATGTGAAGAAAGCTTATCAGTCAGACCAGATGGAGAAGCAGGATGTTGAAATGTTGGTGAGAAAATTGCTTACCGATCTTTGGGATGTGTATCGGTTGGAAGTCGAGGTGTTCACCGAACGCTCCAAAGCTATCATAAGTGGATCACACTGGTCCTGTCAACCAAGGAACAACATTGAAAGAAAAGAGATGAGCCATCATGATCAATAATGAAACGGTCAATGAACGTTCAAGACATCAACGCTTACCAGTGTGGGCTTCACGACCGGTTTTGGATGAGCCATCTCGTAAGCTTTTGCTCGCTGAAGTCAAAACCATCAAAGTCAACAAATCATCACGATTACTTGGAATGAGAGCAAGAAAGCTCACTTTAAAATTAGAGTATGATATGCCCAAATCCTTGGGAGGCTTTTCCGACAACTTTGGTGCTGATAAAAGTCGTGCACGACGACATGGTTGGTTTGATTGCGAATTCATGATCGAGAATTATCGTTGAGGGGAATGGGTAAAGATAGGGAATTCAAAGTGTATGTGGCTTTCGAATAGGTACTGCAGTCAATCAAGAATGTGAATGGTTTGTTTATAAAGAACTAGCAAGGATGGTGGTATTTCAAATGTTCGGATAAATCGAATGATTATAGATGGAATGATGATGAGAAATGTGTTTTGGTGACCAGAAGGGTGAGTATTTATATCGAATTTCGGCCGACCAGATCTCGCTAACAATGCTCTCTACCTTTCTCTGCCTCCATACGGAAACTAGTGCATGGTCGAGTTTGGCATCAAATTTGCAGGCACGTACCAATTTCTATCTACGTTGTCCTGGATGAATTCCTCGCCATCTTTTAGTTATCAGCCTTGGGAGCGGTCTCTGGAAAAAGAAACTTGGTGTCACAGTTAACGAGGGCAATGAGCATGACAATTTTTGATTATAGTCGGTTGTTAATCGAAATCCAATTATATTCCATTCGCCCCATATTTCTCTAAAGCTACCAATATAGTATTACCTGACAAATTGTTTTTTGAGTTTTGTAGATCAGGTCGCGAACATATCAGTTGAATGAAAGGATGGCTGATGGACGTTTGGAGATATTTGAGAGTTGATAGAATAATACAAAAAACCTTGTAGGATGATAGACTTATTCGAAAAAGTGAACACAAGCCATGACCGGGTTGAGTGGAATGTTTCGAAGAATTTGCCCATCGATATATGTAGACCCTGAGCCTACCGTTTTACTATTTTGATGATCCCAATAATTGAGAACTACGATGACCTTTTCCCCCATCAATGCTACGAATCCGATACCCCCCTCGCCGAGTCATTGAAGGAAATTGAACAAATTTTCATAAAGTATGGGCGCAATTCACCTCACAAGTAAGCCTACAAGTAAGATTGATCCAGAAGAGAATTATAAAGACTGATAAATATCTTTTGTTCCTTGGCTTTCGGTTCATTGACCACCTTGTCGTCGATCATATTCACTCTTCTTCACCCCCATAGCTGAGAATAATTCCTCAGATTCATAACTCACTATAAGTCTACATCAGTGCCGTATGCTTGTATCGTATCGTTTCGGCTTATGTAAACGCATACAATAGACTGGTATGAGAAGTCGATAGTAATCGGCTTGTCACTTGAGACCTTGCTGCTCAACTAACAAAAAGTCTCGATTGAAGAAAGAATATTGCATTGACTTCCGAATCACTTCAAGGCCTCATGTCGGTACCCTATAAGCAGTAAGCACATCAGATTCTCTTTCCGTCTCTCGATCCTATCTCTTGAGTTATGATTCTGATGATTTTATACGACCTTTGATAGGGAATTACCACCAGTTGGTTCGTTAACCGTCCAAACCCATTCTATCCCTCTCAATGACATTCACTGAGGTCCATCACTGAATCAAGCACTATTCTTGATACTATCCAGGTGGCTACGAACCCATCAAGTTCAAACGTAACTTACCCGTCAAAGGTCCATCCGGTGCCGTTCTCTTCGGTGGCACTTTCCTACTCTGTTCATGGGGTTTCTATCGTTATGCTCAAGGAAACAAAGAGTTAAAGTACGAATTCCCTTCCCTCCATGCGCAAACCTAAATTGCCTCAGGGAACATAGAACTGACGATGATTGTGAATGATATCAGGGAATTGAAGCGTGAAGACATTTGGTCAAGGATCCATTTGGTACCTTTCTTAACTGCCGAATCAGATCGGGATCGATATCGAAGGGAACAAGCCAATTTGGAACGTGAGAAACAGATCATGGAAGACGTACCGGGTTGGGAGGCTGGCAAGAGCGTTTATAACTCAAAGTCAGTTCAATTGTTGACTTGAAAACTATCATCATAATCCGATCATTGGCTTATCTGTTCCTTTGATTACCTGTGTTGTGCTATGTAGAAAATATGTACCCAAGACCATTGTTCCCATGTAAAGATTCCAAGATTGTGCTTAGTGACGTGGCTCAATTGAACACAGCCCTGATAGAAGCAGTATATGTACCATCACACCAGAGACAAAATGCTCAAAAGCGAGTTCATTCCGAGGAACATAGGCTGAGTTACTTTGAGCATAAGTTCAGAGACAATGTGTTATGACTATGACAAGATATTGGAGAGGACATAAGAACAAGCAGCAGGGAGAGTAACAACAGACCGAAACCGATTGTGTTGCCAAGACTATAAGTGCCAAACCTCTAGCAGACATTGATGAAGACCGCATGCGGTTCTATAACCCCTGGACTTTCCCGACAAACAAACCCATCAAGATCCTATCTTCTAGCATACGGACGATTATCGTTCTTCCAAACCGCTCCCGCACCAGTTCTAAGACGTTCGACACCCTGGATCGGTTTCTTTTTCCGAGTCTCCAATAACCTAGCCTTCTTTGATCCGATATTGACAGCCCCTACTTTGGTAGTAGCCTTTGAGATTTTGATAGGACGACTACCCACATATTTTCCATTCATCTCTTTCCAAGCTTTCATAAAATCTTCTGGATCTTTATAAGATACAAATCCATATCCTTTTGACTTAGTGGTCACTTTATCTCTTACGACTCGAGCTTTTACAAAAGAGGGCCATTTTGAAAAGGCTGCTGCTAGACCATCGTCTGAAACTTCTGGTGCTAGATCTCCAACAAAGAGTCTGAAATGGGCTGTGTGATCGAGAAGAGATATGAATGAGAGATAAAGATGAGCATAAGAGATCGCTTAGAGGAATGAAGAGGCAAAGACTGAATGAAACCAAGGTTCGTGAATGAATGAAAGCAAAACTCAACAAGGATCCCATTCCATCAGAGTTTGATCTTCCCAAGTCTCTCCACCAGCTTTACGAATCACCGTAGTTCTAGCCTTTCCCTTATTAGCCTTTTGTACGATGTGAGGATTTTGAACCGCATCAGGGGTATAAATCGATTGTTGAGCTGCTACATTTGCATCGAAACTTGGATCAGCGTTCGAACCGGAAGCACCAGCACCTGAAACTCCTGAAGAAGTTGGATCGTAGTAAGACGAGGTATGAAGATTGGGAGCTGATGAATAAGTTTGTTGAGATCCAGCTGCATAGGATGCTTGATAAGCTTGTAATTCGGATGGAGGATAGTAATTGTAACCCTGTCCTGTACCACTAGCCATGATGATTTTGTTTGATCAGATGTTGAGGTTTCTAGTGATTCCAAAGATGATGATGTGAAGTTGAAATGAGAATGTTGTACTCTTGACTTTGTAATTGATGTTGCTGCTGTCGACAAAATGAAAACAGCTCAAGGCTTGACTTGAGCTGATTCACAATCAAAATCGAGTATCAGACCGGTACCGTATCTAAACTGACCCGATTCTTCTGAGGCAAGTTTGAAGCACGATGATGTCACTCTTAACTTGACTGATCACTCAAATCACAATCAATCAATCAATCAACAAGAAAACTTGGTCTTGAAGCTACATAGTACATATCGTAAGTCTTCATTCACATTCAAATATTCTCATATCGATACTTATTGACATTCGAAACTAAAATCCAATCCAGGATCATAACAACCAGAACAAAATGGCGCTCAAATCATCCAAACCGTATGGAAACTGCTCAACAGCCTTTGCTGAACCATCATGGTAACAATCCCTTCAATTCAAAAGAAACCCGAGATTTCAAGACGAAAAAAATCACTGAGATTGTTGTTAAAAAACCATTCAGGTACACTGGTCTTCCTTCGCCTTATTATCAAGAATCGCATGTCAGATTAAGAGCTGCAGTAAGAAAATGGACAGAGAAACATTTGATCGATCAAGCTCATGAATGGGCAGAAAGTCAGTATTGATCACATGCATCGAAATCTTTCACGTCATTCCATATCCCTTGGTCGTTGATCTTATTAAACCATTCTCTCAACTACAGATTATTCGATTGATCATAAGACCTATAAACAAGCTGCTGCTGATGGACTTCTAGTCAGTTGCTCGTCTTCTTTCATCGTTCGAAATTGCCCTGTAGGACTGAGTTTACTTTCGTCCATCAGTTGCCACAAATCGGAGGTTCTAAAATCCCCAAAGAATGGACCAAGCATGGTAAAATCATTGCAGATATCAAGCCTGAAGAATGGAATGGATTTCATGATTTGATCGTGCAGGATGAGATGACGAGATGTGGTGCATCTGGGTTTGTTACTTTGGATTTCTCTTATATACCTTGATCTGCACATAAAGTCAAACTCATTTTGTCTCACTTCTCACTCGATTCGCAACTCTACATCAGATCCATAGCTGGATTATTTGCTGGGATTTCGTATGTATGTCATCCAAATAATCAAATTGTCAAAAATATAAAACTCACCTATTGAATCTCCTGGTTCCCATCTCAGGCGGCTCCATTGATCTGGAAATACGCTTCTACAGAATTGAAAGATAGAATTCTACCATCACTCTTGGATGGATCGAAACGGATCTGCATCGCCATCACTGAACCTGATGCTGGTAGTGATGTGAAAAATCTTTCCACATCAGCTGTGAGAAGTCCGGATGGGAAGCATTGGATTGTGACGGGTTAGTATTCCTCTCTTCTGTGTGCAGCCTGTCCTTCATGTAGGTATACCTGACAATCTTTTTTCCAAAAATCATGTCAGGTACAAAGAAATGTGAGTCGCACGGTTTGGGTTGACAAATCAAATCCTCTGGTCGATGAGTTTATTGACCCTGCATTACCCTCGCAACAGGGATCACAAATGGTGTTTGGAGCGATTATTTTGCGACTGCGGTCCGAACCAGAGGTAAAGCTGGAGATCCAACGGGGATCAGGTACTGTACTCTTTCCCTATCGATCTCATGTGGTGAGGTATACACCTCGACTGATATGTCTCACTTTTCATCGGCTAGCGTGCTGATAATCCCAATGATGGAAGGCGTGAAGGCAAGTAAGATGGTTGTGGGCGGTGGTTGGGCGAGTGGTACGACGTAAGACTAGGTTGTGCTATCTTAAAGTTATAGCTGGTGACTGATCAGTTTGATCAACTCTAGTCGTGTTGTTTTCAATCAAGTCAAAGTTCCAATTGAGTAAGTCATGAATAAATTTCATTCCAATAGGTCTTAGTTAACTGTTGCTATTCCTGTTGCGTAGAAATCTGGTAGGAGTAGAAAACGAAGGATTTAAATACATAATGTCGAATTTCAACCACGAGAGGTACGACTCTCCCTATCATAACATTTTCTTGCAAACCTACTACAGTTCGGGCATCTTGATCTGTCTAATATCTTCTTGATTTGGGTTTCCCAGACTTAATCTAGCTTTTCTGGCAAACCGACTCTCAAGAATTTGCATTGAAGACTCAATCGAATACGCTTCCAAACGACGAGTCTTTGATGCGCCATTAATCGAATTAGGAGTGGTAAGAAATAAGCTAGGTCATATGGCTCGTCTGGTAGAGTCTCAGCAAGCATGGATAGAAGCTATAGTATATCAATTAGACCATCTCAGTCAAGAGGAGGGAAGTAAAAAGTTAGGTGGTCAAACTGCCTTATTGAAAGCTCATTGTAGTATTGTACTCGAATACGCGGCAAGAGAGGCGGTTCAGATCTTTGGTGGACTGGGATATACTAGGGGCGGACTTGGTGAAAAGTAAGTACAGAGGAGTTTGAAGAAATCGCATCATCCTCAATGATTCTTACCCAGATGTCCGTATTGACATGTCTTATGCGTTTTTCTAGGGTTGAACGTATTTGGCGTGAAGTGAAAAGTGTCTCCATACCTGGTGGTAGTGAGGAGGTTATGTTAGATTTAGGAGTTAGACAACAAATGAAGATTGCATTAGGAATGTCGAGTAAATTATGAGATGTCTGAATCTCACTTCTTGATAAGCCGCTTCTTTTTTTCCTCTCTTCCACGTTTTTCTTTTTCAGTTCAAGATGAAGTTTTTTTTTGTAAAATCAGTTGTACATTGTTGTTTGTAAACATGCAAGTAATTTTGATAAGTTGGATGTTGTAAGTATGGTGATTGTTTTATGGAACATCCTCAAGCAAGATTATATGGTACTTGTTGTTGGTCAATGGGCCCATTAGCACGGTTGCGAGCCCGAGGACAAGCTTGGGCTCGACTATTTAGACAGTGTAATGACCACAGCTGAGTACTACCATTTTCGGCAACGCCATCCTTCACGCACATAGCGGTACCTGTTGGACCTAATTTGGCAAAGCACATGACTCTAAACTTTCTCCCACAATTTGGAACACAGGAATTCCTTGCCAATGCAAGCGCAACAGGTGCCAACAATGCTGAGAGGCTCAAGCTCACCGTGAGAAGTGAAGAGTATATTCTGATGATCTAGAGCAAGCATATCCCAAATTCCATTTCAAAAGTTACAATATCACACCACAGGAATCAATAAGTCTGAACCCTGATTGAAGAGACAAAGGATTTGGACATGGTAAGATCATTGGTTGAGTGCTGAAGAACATTGTGTACATTTGCATGAATCTGTTGTATATAGCTTTAGGAAAGGATGTGTGAAGTGGGAATATAGTAAATTGACCCTTGATAACCCAGTATAACAAGCAATTCAACTCCTGCATTCTGATCACGGACAACAAGATGTTTGCTTCTAACAGATATTTGATCACTGATGTCACAAAAACCACGAGGACGTTCTACATGGACTTTCACACCGCACATGTTGTAGTGGGAGAATCACTTGTAGCAATCCTTAGGGCATGTGCCGCCTATGCGTAAGCTCCCACAATACGTACAATAGGGATTACCCTCCGCATCTGCAGCGGCACCAACTGGGTTAGACAACGCATGTGAAGCCGATATGATTCCACTTTCGCTCTTGAGATCGGGGATGATTCCCCCAAAAGCTTGATTGGCTGACAAAGATATCACAAAGATGGCCGCAAAGATGCTGGTATTCATGATGATAATTTCTAAGCGGTTGAACAAGTTTCAGTAATCGAGAATTGTGATGAAGATGGGGTTGAATGTTTCAAGACTCACCAGGATGTTACAGCAACGGGGTTGGTAAGATTGTGTGTGGGTTGGGTTCAGGTGAAAACTGATAGTATCTAAACCAATCAAAAGGGTGAAGAAAGGAATCACATAATGAGCTTAGTCTGTTTAGAAAAGATATCTCTAGAATTGGCTGATAAAAATTGGCAGGAAACATACTCAGACAAGTGTGCAAGTTAGACAAAGAACTCGATAAGATGATTGGATGGCGAACAAATCATCAGCGAATCAGTCGACCTTTTATATTCGTTGATGACCGCCTGAGTCGATGTCCGTCCGATTCTTTCCCGTTATCAAGTTATGAAACATGATGCTACGTTTGCTTGTATTGCCTCCCGC
>MWRK01023480.1:0-10010 GCA_002157035.1 Melampsora medusae f. sp. deltoidis
GAAGTGCGGTGCGCAGTCGCCGCCATGTATAGCGTGGCGATTGCGGTCAAAAAAAGCGCTCCGCAACCGCAAAAATGGGTGTTGCGGTTGCGGTATTGCTGCAATGCTGCCCTGCTTTGTGTGCAACTGCCTGTTGTGAGCAACGCAACAGTCAGTTTTGATACCTAAACCTCAGGAACATACTATTACCAGGCAAAGGCAAAGCCTGTTGCGTTAGGGGCAACACAACCCGTTGTTTGGTTGCTAAATGGCGCTGTTGCTCCAAACGGTTCTCTTGTTGCGGCAGAGCACAGATCAACTACAATCACAAACGTCATTGCTTCACAGAAACATCTTGTTGGAGATTAGGTTATCACTACATACCCGGTTTTTATTGTGACATTCAAAGAAGGACTGTAGAATCACATGAGGGTTCTGATGTCCATGGACCATACATGGTGAAGGTGAAAATAAGAGTATGAATCAATCTTAAATGGATTGCAAGGTATGATGGAATTAAAATGTGCCCTGAAGAGATTGTGGAATCAAGACTGAATTGCAAAGGCCTAGGGGTAAATGGTGAGTCACTGGTTCCCTTGGAATGATTGACTTGAGCGTAAGTCAAAGGACTTAGGGATCTGGCAAGGTGGTTTGTGAGCTGTGGATCATATGTAGATGGCATCTATATCAGAATGTGATGGAGGGATAGTTATTCCCAAATTGGCAAATTCAGAGGTCTAGGCCAGAATCAGCCCTGGCCGTTCTGTTGTGCTGTTGCTAGGCCCCGTTGTCAGCAATGGGGCCACAACCACAACACAACAAGTGAAAAAACCTGGCCCCCAAGCAACACACCAGGCTACTGGCTTCCCCACTGCGCTGCGTTGACGTTTCTGCAAATACCCGTTGCTTAGCATTGCTCAATGTTGAACAATTTTAGCAACACACTGGCCCAACATTGCAGACTGGTTTCACTTTTCAATTGCTTTGGAAAATGTCCAGAGTCTTTTCTCAGGGGACCAAAAATGTCTGTACCCTGGATGGAAAAGGTACAGAATGAAAAACCAAATCAAAACCATGTGGATGTTTGTTCCAGGGATGTTCTGCTCACATCCTTGGATTGTTCATCCCAATTCCTTGTCAATCACCAATTCTATTTGAACGTCCCAATATAAGTTTGTTAAAGCACACAAATGGCAAAAGGGGACTTGAACCCCGGTGATCATTGTGTGACAGTGTAAAAACAGACCAAACTTCTGGTGCTTTGCACCAACACCCCGGGCAAACAGGTGATATTTCAAAAGTAGCGTCACGGTGACCCCTCAAGTAGGATCCGCGGGCTTCTGCAGGGTCACCTTCAGCGTCATCTGGCTTCATAATCTGTCACCTGCATATGCTAAGTGTCACCTACTCATTTCATTTTCCCATTCATTTCCTTTGTTGTCTGTCTCCAGCATTAAGGGGAGTCTTCATTGCACCTGCATCCGCTGCATTGAACAGAGTTGTACGCCCAAGAATGGTACACAACCTTGTGGCCAGATGATTCATGCCAACACTCTGAACCGCAACCCCAATATCCTTCCCCCAAAGCATTGGATCTATGTGAATCATAAGAAAAGCCTTTCACCCAACTAGTTTGTGAGAAGTTAAATGTCTTACTTGATATGCTCCAAATTGCATTGCTGGCTATCATAATGAGTTTTTTTAGTTCTTGTGACTCATTGTATTGCCTGGCTATATCTTGCTTTTAGTATAACTTGTGTCAGCTGTTGAGTTGCTCAAGACTGTGTGATGCAGATGATCAAATTGGTTTCTCAAACTTGTCTTGTTGATGGCTGGGCTGGGTCCATTCCAAAGGGGGTTTGGACATTCACTAAGAGGTTGGAGCTTGACACATCAATTGAGCAATTTGTCTGCTGTCCAAAGTGCTTCTCACTATACTCAACCAAAACAGCTTGGACTGAATGTGAATCTCAAGCTGTACCCAAATCTTGTGTCTGTGGGACTGATCCATTTGCCTCATACATCATACCTGATCTTACAAAAATGATTTTAACAAACAAATTACCTTGTTGGAACTACCTTAAGTTGAAGAGACCAGTCTCAACATTTGTACTTCAAGACTTCCAGGATTGGCTTACTTGGTTTTTATCTGACCCTGAGATTGACAAAGCTATAGAAAATTGGTCAGAAGAGTGTAAGACAGAGACTGAAGACATCAATGATTACATTCAGTCGCCAGATTGGCGCACCCTCTATTCTGGCTTGAAGGATTAACAGAGTCAAGTTGCTCAACTTGCCAATCACCTCTAGCAATCCTGGCTCGCAGCGCTGCACAGCGCTGCTCACCCCGGATCTGGAAGCGCAGCGTGATTTGACGTCTCTCAATCTCGGAATCTGTAAGGGAAACTCAAAAAAAATCTCACAGAAAGATATCAACTGAAAGCAATACTTACGCTCAACAGCGCTTCGCAGCGCTTCAGGCCAAAAAGAAGCGTTTTTTTTCAAAGAAAATTTTTTAACAAGCAACACAAGAAAGTGGTGAGAAAAATAAAACAAGTGGTAATGAAACGTGGTAAAAGAGTGTAAAGGAAAAGAAAAGAAAAGATGGACTTGAAGGATGCTTGATAGACTCACAGCTGAGACCAAGTATTGATACGGGTCTGTACTTTCTGGTGTCTGGTTGGCTGAAGGATGAATTGTTTGAAGTAAAACAACCCAAGATCAGATGAAGACTGTATAACCAAAATGAAAGATGCGAGTTAGTAACCAAGTAAATCTTGACAGAGTTGTATGTAGATTAGGATGACTTACGTTTGCTCCGGAACAACTCAAGTTGACCCCTTTCTTTTGGAAACTCGAAATCTAAACAAGGTCCTGAATAAGCAGATGGCTTTGAATTGTACTTCGACCTAGCTGTAGCAAATATTTGATTGGCCACATAGGTTTGCGGTGGCCATGATTGAGCTGATTCCTTTGGAAGATGAATTGATTGAGGTACACAGAGTGAATTATGAATTTGTGTCCGACTGATGAAGTAACCTTGTATTGTTGTGAGTTTGAAGTCTTTGGACCATACATGTGAGAGTGATGAAAGTGTAAATAAACTTGATGGCTGAGCTCTTGTAAGTGATGATCGACCACTTTGAAAACTTTGATGACAAAAGAAAGAAGGAAGTTGAAATTTGGATGAACAGTTTAGAACTTGGGAGATCAAATTTTCAAGTTCTCAGCCCTAACTCAAGTCTCAAACTCACGCCTACGATGGGCAAGAGAGGAGGGTGGAGGACAAACCTCAAAACCCAGAACGCGAAAACTTGTGAAGGAAGACAAATGTCAGATCAAAAAAACTATAACAGTTTGGAGTCGGTGAGATTGAAAGATAGTAAGAAATATATGTACATACCTTTATAAGAGCAAGCACTTGGTTGATCCACGTTCACAGATATCGAAGCCACTTAATGTTGGGACTGATTGATGTTGAGATCCGGTTGCATGGAAGCTTCATGGCGTAAAAAGATGGATCTGAAATGACAATCGAAAATTCTGAATCAACTTTGGACGGTGCCAAATGAAAAGGCGTGATCGCATCCCTGAATTGAGGAGGAGGATTGGTGGCTTGTGGTAGTTTGGTAGAGGATGAGCCCTGGCCCGATCTTGGAAGGGCAGCATGGGATTGTACACGGCCAAACCGCAACCGGAAAGCACAGCGTCCCCTGATTTTGGCCCCAAATGTCAACGGAAAGCGGAGCGCCCGGGGTCCGAGCTCCCAGGGAAGCTCAGCGGCTACGCCTGGCGCTGCGCGCTTTTCTCAACGCTGCAAGCCAGACATGCCTCTAGCATTCTCTTTCTTTGTGGATTAGTTCAGTCCTCTTGAAAATATGATTTTTGGTCAACAAGTTTCCATTGGGCTCTTTGCTTTACATTGTTTAAATTTATCTCCTCACACTCATTAAGAATACCTATCTTGCAGGGGTGGTCCCGGCTCCAAACCAACCAGGAATGACTACAACACGTCATGTCCTATCATCACTCGTCAATCAAATGATCACATTGAATTGTGGTGTCATGGTTCTGACCCATTGCCATGAAAAGGGAAGCAAGGTGTTTGTTTGGCTCACAATCATGGTGGGTGGTGTGAGTGCAAACCACAGGGTGGCCGGTTTCACGTCTCATTCTGGCTGGCTGTTGTGCTCATGGTGAACTTTACTCAATATACATATCTGGTAAATGATTGTGGGACACAAGAGAACCAGAAGAGATGCTCTCAATGCAGCATATGCCTGGAAAGAACTCAAAACACTTACTGAAAGGAAGAAGCTTGTTGAAAACACCGGGGTACGTTGGTCTGAGCTCAATCAACTGCTGTATTGGGATCCAGTAAAAAATGTGTGAAAATGTATGAGTGATTTAGAACACCTTGAAATCCTGCAAGAATTCGATAAAAGTGCGCTGTGAGTAATACAGAACAGCCATATAATCCTGCTCCTAAGGATGGTGCTGACCCAATACCCAAACTGCTCCACAATATACAGAGGTTGCAGAGCAATATTGCTGCAATTTTGACAGCTGCTATGAGCTCTGCATTCCATAGCAGAGCCCGTGCACCGCCATTTGGGACCGTGTTTTCTCATAGCGGGGCAAACACTTCACAGCCCGGCCCAGGAGGTCTTACTGTGCTATATAGCAGAGCAATCTGTATATACTAGATGGGTGCAGCATATCCTGGACCCACCAGTATGACTTCCTCCACTTTACGTCACACCCACCTGGACTTTCAACACCAGATAGACAGTTTGATCAATTCATACCACTCCCTGGCTTCTCCTTCCTTCATATTTGACCACAGCCAGCTTGTGGTCCACATGGGGTCTTTTTTTGTTGTTCCATTCTATGAATGGTATGTTTCTTTTCTGTTGCTTTGTATCCCAGATCTCATCCACCATCAACATTCACTCCAATTTTCCTCTTTTTGATCACAATAATTAGTCTCAAGATGCCACCAAAAAGCTCCAGCCAAAGTACTCTTCAAGTACCAAGCCAAGCACCAGCACAAAAACCCCTTTGAACCCAATTCCCGCTGTGGTAATCAAACCATCTCTCCTCTATTCCCCTTATACTCACTCCAAAGAATAAGGACACCATCATGTTCCTTTACTCAAAACTCACAAAGACTGTTCTCATAGTCTCTAGGATGGCTCAAGCTCACATCTCAGCGGATCACTTTGTCATTTTTTATTTTTATTTTATATTTTATTTCAATTTTGCTGCTAAAAAGATCACATAAAATGAACAAACTGAATCTACTCAATCAATCTAAAGCCAACATCTAAGTACATCAAAATAGTCCTTAAGCATAAACAACATCAAAAATCGAATTTGAAAATCAATGGTGAGATCAACAAGTGAAAGAAAGGATGGGAATGAGAATAAAGGAAAAAATCAAAAATGAAATAAGCAAACAAACAAATAAAATAAGAAAATAGATAAATAATGAAAAAAGTAGAATAAAACAAATCAAATTAGTCAGCAAAGAATGGAAGACATGCGGAGAGAGAGAAGGGAATGATACGTACATTACACAGAGGAGCTATTGATCAATCAATTGATTTATTAACAATCTAAATTAGAAGATAACGTCGGCCTGAAGAAAGTCTACGGAATCTTATGCATTCTTTAGCTGGATCACATACTATGTAGAACTTGACAAGTGCAATTGCTGATGTTTATCTTGGAAATCCCAAGGACTCCCAAGATCCTGGAGTTCATCAGATGGCTTCAGGCTTAGGAATCAAATCTGGAGAACTTTTTGATAAGAAAGACTTTGGAACTTTGATGACAGAAGTACACAAGATACATTCTGCAAAACTTGCTTTCTTACTCAACTTTGTTTTTTCTACTGTTTTCTCTAATGAGTGTTTGAGATGTATGGATTTTATCTGCTCAAGTTCTTTGTGATTGTAGGGAGTTCATCAGTTTTAAAGGTCCTGGATTTGATCTTAGCAATCCAGGTGTTGCTCAATGTTTGATTGATGAAGTTTATGATAAATATTTGACTGGTGATTCTATTTGAGAAGCTGAGGAGGCCAACAACAACACTCTCTACAATTTACGCTTGAGATTATGTGACTTTGCAACCATTGTTGAAGCTGATCATGCTATACATGCTGGTGATATTGGCTGTGTCATGTCAATGTGGAAGAGATGGGCCTCATGGCGCAAGGTATCAAGAAATTAACTTCTTATGCTATTCATCTTCCTTGATACATACTTGTTTTAGAAAAATGTTTACCAAAGAAATTCTTTTATGATTGCTTGGTGAGATTTCTACACTGATTTCACAATTTGACAACTTGAAGACTGTCTAACCGACCAATCCTTCCAAATTTAATCAGGGCCAAGGAACTGATCTTGACAAATTGATTGACAGATTTTCACTCAATGTGGCATTGGTAAGAGAGCTCTGATTCAAACTCAGAAGTTACAAATAAATCGGGACAAGCTGACACCTTCAAATGATGTAGTTACAACACTTGATTCATCAACTTTGTTTTAGATCAGGTCTAGAACACGTATACCAAAACAATAAACATCCCATACGCCCAGAATCCCTCATCAGATTGATGCACATGGCTCGCAAGCACCTTGCCAACCACAAACTCATACACACCAAACGTGACACCACACTTCTGGCTCCATTGAATGACATACACACCAACGGGATTGTTAAGTTCAAGTCCACCATCAGGAAAGAAGATTGGGAATGTAAGCCTTGTTGCTTTGGATGGGGGTCCTTATTAGGCTTGACTGTTGATGGAGATATGGAGAAAGGATGAGTGTTAAATGTGTCAGATTAAGCTATCAACATCAGAAATCTAGAGGAGATATTAAAATATCACTTGCTTTTAAAGTCAGAGCTACAACAAATATTCTCCTTGTAATTGAAGTTGTAATTTAGTCCTCTTCTCTTCTTATTCCTGAAGTTTACAAGCCTCCTTTTCAAAACGCTTTTCAATTTGTAACGCAGCCTTTTGTTTCTTTTCTTCAGCCAAAGCATCTTTGATTTTCATTAGCATTTCTATCAAAATTCTCAATAGAGTTTTCCCCAATTAAGCAATGAGGTTCAACTAGTATTATTGCTACACTATCTTTTCCACCCCTTCCACCTTTTCCTGCCATCTGGATCATAACGTCCAGAACCATTGCACCCAAGATGATGACCGATTGTACCTTGTGCCAGTCTTGACCCAAACCAAGTGCTGTTGTAGCAGAGATGATACGGAACTTGCCTTTACCGTACTCATCAGCTCAAGAAAGCTTATCCTTTGGACCTGTAGCCGCATGATAATCACAACAACACAAGCTATTCCCATCATTTGCACCACCTGGATTCCCTCTAGCAATATGAACTTTCTGGGAGACCACAAGAGTGGGGTCTTGCTGGACGGAGTAGATTATAGTTGAAGGAAGGTCTTCATCTTTGACTACAGACTGATGCAGAATGAGCTGAGCTAGATCTTGGCGGTGTTCAATGGTTGAGTAAGATACATGCAAATGAAACGTATTTCCTCCCGAACTAGCTCTCCGCAGATGAGAACACGGTTCTGTGGCGTGAGGTGGACGCTATTCCAGATTTGTTCAATACCAATTAGTCAACAAGTTGCTCAAAGCAGAAGCACCAGTACTTTATCTGTAGCTGTAAGTGCTGGACCAAACTCCCCGTAAGAAGCTCTAAATTTGCATACGTCTGCAGGTTGATTGTGACTTTGTAGGCCTTTTGTATGTCTCCTAGCAAAAAGACCCCAAGAGTAGATGACATGAGCTTCATCAACCACCTTCCAGGCAAGGTGCTTTTGAAAATCTGTACTATAATATAACTGCTGAAACTTTTTTCTATTCAAGAACATTTTAGGACTCTATGAAGGATTTCAATATTCAGTTGATTAGAAATCTGATAGAACTCTGATCAATGTTGATCACATACCGGGCAATCACTTGATAAAAGTGACTTTTGATTTTATTCCATACATCTGCATCAGTTGCTGAAACCTTGGTTAGCTTGATTCCTGTTATCCCTGGCATGAGTTCCACAACCTATGTCCACCAACAGTAAAGATATATATCAATCCAAAACATTGATCATCTTAATATTGAAGGAACTTTTAAAACAAAACTGACTTGATTATCACCTAAAGCATTCAGAGGATTGATGACAATCATGACTGGGAGTGTTTTGAGTGGAAACAGAAGCAAATAGGCAAGCACAATTCTTGACTTCCCAAAGCCAGTACCCGCCAGGAGCATTGTGTTGAATCCATTTATGACGCTAACAATAGTGTCTGCTTGAACATCTTTTGCAGTTTGCTGAAAGTGTTTTTTGAGTTCACTCTTTGCAATCTTCTTTTGATAGGTTAATAAACCTTGGCCAAGTGATTTTTAAGGGATCGTCTTTCTCCTTGATAATGGAAGGTAGGGACAGCTCTCTGTTTTTGTTTTGTAATTTTTGGATCATGACTCAGTCTCAAGACATCTTCTTTTTCGGAATGTGCTTTGGAATTGAATCAGAAATGATGAAGAAGTTTGATCAAACAGGATGAAGAAAGGCCAACGATGAAAAGATGAGATGGTGTGTTCTTTTTGGTTCAAACATGGGGATACCAGTTTCTCACATCAAATTTATGTTCTCAGCTCCCCAACCTTGCTAACGTGTCAAGATTTGATTTCTCTTTTACTCTAATACTCTTCTCTTTGACTTGGGCTATGATTTCTGATTGTATACAACATTCCTAGACGTTGAACTTTGTCTACCTTTATTCAACTCAGATATCCTTTTAGAAAGGAGGCAGTTTGTTGATGAATCAGTGTCTCTACATAATTTAGATCACCTATTCACCCCACATATCAAAACCTGTTGAATATACTCAGCCAAAAGGCTTCTTCCTATTGCCAAAGAACAATATCAAAGAAAAAGAATGAGTCAAATCAAAAATTCAGATTACATACAATTTCAAATCTCTGTAATCCGCAGTCAATTCTCAAAATCACTGAGGACAATGTTTTTGCCTCAAAGGAAACTTCTTTCCTAATTTTTTGGAGGATTCTGAAGAGAAGGATCTCTTTAGAAGAAGCCAGATAATTTTTTGTCCGACTTTGGGACTGGGGCATGAGAACTGGAAGGGTGTAGAGGAAAATCCTTTTTTCCTCTACTAAATCTCAGAACCTTCCGTGCCAAAATTCTAATGTATCATGTAAGTCCCTTGTGCCTTGGATACAACTAGTTGTAAAAAAATCCAAGGCTCAATAAGACTTTGCTAAGTTTGCACACAGATACTGTTCAATGTACTAACAATAAAGGCAAAAAAACATCAAGTAAAAACTTGCAACAACACTTGAAATTTGGTCCATGATTTTGGAGCCAGGATTTTGAAATCTAAAAACAGCCATAAGTCTCATAATTCTGTGTGAAATCAATTGATTGTTAAGTCATTCAAAAGCTGGACCTCAGTTTTTTGAACTGCATTGAGGAAGTTTGATGTTATCTTGTCATTCAAACATGCTATATCTGTTGTAAGAGGTTTCCATAGATAGCTATGTAAAATCTCAGACTAGCTATGTATGTGATGTGTTACGCGAAATTGTGGAAGGGAGGTTCAGCTTTTCAATGGACTCAAAATCAAGCGGTTTGTGTGAGAACCGCAAAAATTATGGCTTCTTTTAGATTGAAAAATCCTGCCTTCAAAATCATGGGCCAAATTACAGGTGCTGTTACAGGTTGTTATTCGATGATTTTTCACCCTCATTTTTAGTACAGGGAACAATATCAGTGTGTAAAACAGAAAAAAAATGTGCATCATGAAGCTTCAACATCTAAAAGTCAGATGCATATATTTTTGGATTTTGTGCTCTCTTCTGGGTGTCCCAGGATTTTTCTATGTCAATACTTGTCCTTACTGCTAGACAATATTACATTTTTGATAGTGTCATATCACAACAAGTATATGTGTTGTTGAGTGGATATGTTCTGGAGTACAAGC
>MWRK01023592.1:0-15676 GCA_002157035.1 Melampsora medusae f. sp. deltoidis
TGATTCCACCAGAACGGCAACTCAAGCGATCTGGTTCCCCCACTTCGAGCCAACAGGTTGCTAAACGTGCTAACTATGGTAGGTCTTTTACTTCATGAAGATCATATTGAAGCATAGATTACGGAAGCCTGGACTTAAGAAGTGTACTGCTCATCAGGTGACAAGGTATTGCCTCCAATTGGAAGAAAACCTACAAAGAAAGAGACTAAGGTGAGATTATCAGTTGTCTATGCGCCTATCTATACTGATCAAGCCTTGATCATCTCACTCCCCACATGTCTTTAATAACAGCGAGGAGGCAAGAGCTATCCGTTCCTAGATTCGCCCAAAACTTCAAATTTGGAACGTCGTAAATCAATACCAGCTGTGCACGACTCGCGTATTGACTTGTTGGATAGTGCTAGCAAGGCAGATCTCAAAGCCTTACAGTGTTATGAAGTAGAGCCTTTCAAATCATCTGAAACCTCAAATGGCATTCCTTCCAATTCAAATATGACTGGAATCGATGATCTTATCAATAGTACGAAGACTCCAATGATGCAGGACCTCATTGATCTCTCAGGTGTAGATTTGCTTGGTGTTGAAGACCTAGGTTGGTGAAAGTTGTCATTTTCAGTATTTACAATTTACATAATAATCATTGCTCATTGAACAGCTATCACAGAAGACAGACAAGAACAAGGAATACCAAAGTCGAAATCTAGGTCGGGGGTGGATGTGTTCCAAGAGGAAGGACGTCGAGCAGAGATAGGTGCGTGTTGAGATACTTCTAACACATGAAAAATACACTGATAAACCAACACGAGCAGTTTCTGTACTTGAGATGTCGGTGTCTTAGCTACTAGCAAGAATGGATGTGATGGAAGAAACATCAGTTGCCAAAATTATTCAACATGAACACCAACGATGCGAGCAAGGTGTGTTTTACCACTTGAAATTGGTCAAGGCGTTTACTGATCACTCCGCGCATCATTTACTTTACAGATAATGCGCTTAAAGATGCCACACTTTGTCTTGACAATCAAGCAAGATGTATTGATGAACTTCGAGATACCGTATACAGCTTAAAGCAGCAGCTGGATCTTCTACATCGCCGATGCAATAAATTTGAACAAGATATTCAAACACAGGAACGGTGCATTGTGCAGCTCATGCAAAATGACAGAGGTGATGAGGAATCAGAGAGAGGTGACAAGGAATCAGACCAAGGAGTGGGGTACGATGAACCTTGTGTTGACAGTCTATCAGATTATAGTGAGTGATGTGTTGTATATTACAAAGGGTTAATGATTGTATCCTGTATAGATTACAACTATTTCAGCTTTTTGGTTCTTTTGCCCTGGTGGCGTGAATATGGAAATATCTTTGTAGTTTTGTCTTCTATCTCTTGGTTTCAGTCTTTTGGAAGTTATTTTAATCTTGTAATGTAGGAAATCGACCGAGTACAACTTTATCAATTCAACAGTCTGAACCCAGCCACACCCTAGAGTTCACAAGTGTTCAAGTATATATGAAATTCCCACAAATTTGTCATGATCAATCTGAGTAAAGGAATAGACAAATGTTGGTTATTCCTACCCCAGCAACAAATTTATCAATCGTACAGCTTGGTGCTTTCAATATGGCGCACTGACAAGAAAAAATGGAGCCTTAGGCTTTGGCTCACAAGTGTCTGGTTGCTCATAAATTTTGCACAGAACAAGTGCCACACAAATGAAAATTCTGGTTCCAGAAGGGATTCATTTATATCTAAATGAGCTGATTGACTATAGTTCACTCAAAGTTGCACAAATTTTTTTTTGATTCTATTCTCATGGCAAAAATTTCAGGTTTACAAATTGTGCTCAGGGGAGTCGGGGTCTGATTTCACAAATTTCAATTCACCTGCAATCTCAAAGATGACAATTCACAAGCATAGTGTGGCCGGTTGCTATGCTTCAACTCGTTGGTCCTTTTCTAGCAACCCAGCGGCATGATGGTAAAGCTACGTTTTTCAAAGAGACATGATAGAAGACAGAAATCTTAAAGCAAAAACCTAAATCTCAATTATGTGTGGTCAAGAGTATTGAGGTGGCTCAAGATGAACAAGTTAACTTTTTAATGTCTTGTGGTGGAAGGGTCTAATTAGGAGGACCGGGTTGATAGCTAGCCAGAATATTCCTGATGGTAATCAAAGCAATATTAGTTGACATGGAATCCATACACCAAGTGGAGACAAGAGACCTACTTGTGATATTCAGCCAACGCGGCAATGAATCCAACGTCTTGGATAGAGTTACTAAACAACCACTGATTGGATTTTAATGAAGAGATCATAGTTCTCTGCCGCTCCTCAAGTGCTTCGCGTTCGGTTGTGACAAGATTGCTTTGGCGTAACAGGAGCTGTATGCCCTCAATGGACTGATGGCAATCTTGAAGGTAACATGAACTATTGTGGAGGGCTTCTTTGGCGACAGTTTGACATTCTGATATCTCATTGATCTCTTCTTGGTTTAAAAACTTGTAGATTTCAATAAAGCGATTGAGGTTCTCGGCCGCAAGACGGTACTGTCCATTCTTGAAATACGAGAGAGCAAGGTTGTTGAACATTTTGATCCGATTGAGGTCGACATCAGCGCTAGAGTTCACCGTTTTCGTTGAGTCTGGAGATTCACATATTGGGGTCCGTAATGGGGCTTGGATGTTGTTTGTATCGCGCTGAGTAGGGATGATTATATTGGATAGACGCGGGGCCACCATGACAATGAACATTTTTTGGAGGAGATCACAATCTTCTTGTGCATTGGGAGTGAAACGAAAATGTGGATAGAACGCTAGGATTATCTCCAAGATCTCGGCGGTGGCGGCTTTACATAGAAAGAGGTCTGGATCAATCCTTGGCGTGATGCCATCAACTACATAACGAAGAAGATAGCTAGGTAGAAAAACACAACATGGGGTTGGAGCAGACATGATGTGATTTGACAGTTCAGCCGATGATTCTTGATATTGGATGATTTAGCTATAGATAATCTCGAGAAGAATAGAATTGATGATCACCAATGAGAAGGGCTGATGGGAATTGTGCTTGGTTTATAAATTTAAAGGCCCAGCCCCAATTGAAGAATCAGAGTTTCAAGTTTTGAATATGATACACAATTCCGTTGCGTGCAAGTCGGATATGGAAAAAGAATCTCGGGATTAATATGCTACATTGTATGCTGAATCATGGGTATGTAACAAGATCAGGATGTTTGAGAAAGAAAGAGATCAAGTCAATCAATATTTAATAGAGATATATCTGAGACAGAGGGAGGTTCCGAGATAAAAAAACTCTTAAAGTGCTGATAAACCTCCGCGTCCTCGTGATGCATGCATACTCTGACAGCGTGCTAATTGAGATCAGTTTGAGTGTGGTCAAGTTGCCACGTCTTCAGGTATGAAGTAATGTAGTCATGCATGTACGTATATATTTATTGGATCAACACTCATTTAAAAGCCTCACGAGTCTTTAATCAAGGTCATTGGCTATATTATGAGGCGCTATGAAGCAATTGGGGACACTTTTCTATCCCCGCACTACCTTCAAGGGTGTCAAGGGCACATACATTCATTGTGACTCTGATACTCTTTCTTACTCAACTTAACATTGGACATTCACTGCTTATAACTTGACTACATTCTCCAACACATCCGAGTTTTTTAGAATTATTCATCACTGAATAAAATCAATCATGTCTGATAATCTTCATAGTTTGAGCTCACTGCTCTCTTCCCCAAAGGTTTCATTGATGTCGAATGATGGACCTCGTGATGAAAGCCAAGTTGTTGAAGGTTTGGAACTGTCTACTTTCACTCCTACTAGTGATCACATTAACTGAATTGAACAATGTGTGTCTTCAAACTGTGACGATTCAATCCACCACTCTAGACACCATCCCAACAGGAAATCAAAATTTGCTCGTTGATGTACCCAAGGTTTCAGAGGACATGGAATCTGGCTATGGCGAAGGTCTTGATATTAAAAAACAAGGTTTGTAGACCTATCTTTTTCAACATTCAGATCTGTCGAGATCCACTGAGCCGTATCCAATGGATTCACCCACATATCACAGACGTTGTTACTCGGACCAATTGCTCTGCCTTGGAGAAACAATTATATAGTGTCTTTAAAGAGACAAATGAGATTGGGATATCAGGCACTTTTTGTCTTTGTCTCTTTTCAGAATGTTTTGATTGCTCAATCCAATCGGTGTAACTGTACTTCATGACGATGTAGGTCAAAAAATCACGGAGGAATTGACTCGTATGAGTAGCACCCTAATTCTGCTTGAGAAAGAGATTAGGATGAGATCTTTCCGAACTTTACAACAAGAACAAGGAAATGGTATGTAGTTTTGCACTTCTCATTCGTATCAACACTGTGATAATTGATTTGCATTGGTTTTGGGGGGTATTCAGAGACTTTCACTTTGCTTCTGGATCAAGCACTCGGGGATATCCACATACTTTGGTCCAAGGTTAATAATTTGGAAGTAGAAGTGATTGATTTGAATCATGAGCTAGATTCAGCCCACTGCAAGATAAAAATACACGAGAGGGTGATACAAAAGCTTATGGGACCTGATCATGAGAATCTTATTGACCAATACAATGAAGACTCGGATCATGGAATACCAAATGAAACTGTCCAACCACAAAAAGACTCCTGTGTTTAATTGTCTTGTTGTAGATCTACTCAGTCATTTTTCCTTTTTGATGGTGATGTCGGGGCTATTTTAACCTTTTTAATTCAAGGTGGTTTCATCCAACATCTTGTCTTTCTGGGTGGTTGTTTGATTGTCATAGTTTTATCTGATACTTTGAATCTCTCGAGTTTGTGATCTGATCACTGGTAATATATCTTAAGTATAGTATGAGCCAACCTACTGTAATGACTCATGTCTCCCGAGGCAGACGTTATATGCAAAAGTGTAACAAGCAAAGGACCAAGTTAAATTGACGGGCAGTGGAGACCAGGTTGGGTGATACAAAGTAATTCAACATGTAGAGGTCAACAAGTAACACAGTTGGGGTAGGACAGATAGTAAAAAACTTTAGAGAGTATGAAACTAAGGCTGATACAATACAAACAAGGTGAATGAGAATGTTGGACAATAGAAATAAACTAGACAAGCATCTCAATTATTTAGATTCCTCATCCGCCTCAATGATAGAGTAGTGAAAGCCCTCAATTAATAAACCTGGCTGAACACGCTCTGGCATTTCAGAGACAAACTTGGTGTATAAGGCTACACAGATAGGACGGGTCAATGCAACACTGTGGATGAAGACCTCAGGGGCATGGCATTGTATAGCAAAACGGAGGTGTTCAATCGTGTGTCCTTTGATACCAGAGGGTTTGAGAGCACGGGGTGAGCGAGTGAATTCTGTAGCCTTTGGTAATTGAAGGTCTGGATCGACGTGTTCCTTGTAAAGCCGATGTAAACCGTCAATCTTTGCATTTGGAGCGATGTGCACTTTGGGGGCTCAACGCTGGATGACGGCCTTCAACATTCCACGAGTGGTATTGGGGGACAAGGGATCAAAGTCGTCTTCATCGGTATCCATAGCAGTAGGCGGAGGGTCGGATATAAACGGCTTCAAGCGGGATAACCAGTCTCTTTTGAATTCTTCCTCTAATTTCTCTTTAAGGCCACCGACACGGGCCATGGTGGCTGGGTTAAAGTGCAAAATGATGCGATAGAATTCTGCCTTCTTATAACCTTTCTTCTTGCTCATATAGTCGTGCTCAAGGAATTTTTGAAGAGTGCTGTGTAAGCTTTGCACAGAGTCCCATAAAGGATGGGTACGAAGGTCCGAGTCGCCAGGTACTGATGGCTCTTGTTTGGTCTTGGTAGTAGATCTTTGTTGGCGAGTGAATGATGACGGGGCGGCATCGAGAGTTGGGGTTGCAGCAGCAGCCGACCCTTTCTTCTGCGTCTGATTGAGTATCTTGGTTGCAGTGGTTGGCAACGGCACTGACGGGGAGCCAGGTGTGCTGGGGCCTTGTGCCTTTTTGGCCATCACTAAAATTAATCAATCGACATCAATATAATGAATAAAGTTTCAGAGATGGATGGTAAGACATACCTGGGATGTTCAAGGTAGTTAAAAAGGTAGGAAATCGGATCGGTAAATCGAAGCCAATTGAAGACCGGTCTACAAGGAACTGATAGACAACCACGCATATATATTGGTTAAGTTTAGTACACCTGAACTATAGTCTATCAACAAAAAACTGGATAGAAAGAGAGACAAGACTGTGCGTACCTTGGAAGCTTCAATTATAGGCTTATTCAGGCCTTTGTTTTCCAATTTGATAGTGGTGCGGGGGCTGTTGAGTAGTAGAAGACGGGATTTGTACGTTGATCAGTGGTATGTAAGTGAAAGCAGCAGGGAGATAACTGATTCAAAATCAAAACTCTGTTAGAAGACAGAAAACACAAACACAGATAAGATATGTCTAGTCAAGAATCATGTGACAACGATTGGGGATGCTAACAAGTGATACGAGAGAGGGAGGACCAGGATCCGTGAGCGTACGAGCTATACTTATAGCAGTGGACCCGTGGTGCATGTCCTACAAAGTGAAGGGTATAGGTGAGGAACAACGTAAGACAGTTGGTGATAAAGGGGATCCAATACAAATGTGTCCAAACCAAAGTGTGTATGTCGAGGTTGATCAGAGGTTGCTAGAGGCTGTTGCGGGGTTCTGGCGAGTTTGTCCGACGTATTCAAGACCTTCGGCCCGCATTGTTTTATTGAGTCACCGGCCTGACTTGATCATCATCAGGCATGTTGGCACGATCCAAGTGGGCCAGTTCTTTGTCCATCCCTTGGAAGCGGTTTCCCAGGTGTTAGGATCCCTTTGCGTTTAGTCATGTTGATGCAGTTAATGTAAAGGACCCACTTCCCTCGTGTTCTTTGATGACTGACTTCAGCTCGCGCAAAGCAGCAGGCTGTTGAGTTGGAGATGCCCTTTGATGTGTGGTACACGTATCTTGTGCCTAATCGAATGTTGTACTGATCTGGGGTGAAAACAATTAAAAGGGATGTAAACCTCATCAATATGCAACAAATTATTCGTCTTACTCAACAATGGATGGGGATAGTTGAGCTGCGAGGATCAGCCTTTTAACTTCTTTCATCAAGATGGCATGATATTTCGGACGTGTGCATATATATATATATATATATCATCCGTATCTGCCTCTATCCACAAATTTGTTTAGGGATAACTTTAATTTAGGCGTTTATTTAGCTGACCAATTAATACTTTAACCTTACATACTTAATTGTTTAATGTCTTCAAAAGAGAACCACCCTCGTCGAAGCTTGCGAAGCACCAAATTGCCGCCACTTTCAGAAGCACCCTCACCAGCACTACAGGCGCATTCATCAGCACTCAAGCCTTCACATTCGCAGCCACATGGTTCACCACCTTTACCGCCAGCTAGCTCATCTCTTGGTGGGTTGAGTACAAATTTGCGTTCCCAAAAGCGCAGGAAGGACACACCGTCACCTAGCAGATCACCCGACGGTGAGTGTTCGTTTTGGATTTAAGCACATATCTTCTTATTGGAAGCTTAAGCTTGTGGGGTTGATGCTTACAACTTGATTATCAATCTTTCACCACTCGTAGGCAAAAGCACACCGAAATTACCAGACGATTCACGCCATCTTGAGGATGCGGGCATTCAAGTTGGAGCTAAGACTACCCAAGTCCGACTGGTCGAACTTCTGGATAAGTATGTGAAAACCAAAAGGCCCAGGCTTACCCGTAACAACAAAACCTCAAGGATTTGCTTGGCTAAAGAAGTTAGGTCAAAGCCCATAGACCCGACTAATGTTGTTGGCGCCCCTCCTGCCGGAACACAGGAAGTCCACCAAGAATCTGCGCTTAATGATCCATTTGCTCCGGACAATTACGACTTCAACAATCTCGAGCTCCCTGATTTGACTCGCATTGTTGAAAGCATCGGCTTGGATGGCAAGACATTCACCAAAGCCAAAATGGGGGTTTTGTGTAACCAGAATCGTGATCTGAGTACGTCTTCGTTGTCTTGATTCGAACACAAGCTTACAGTGCTGATGTTTCAAAATTTTTGAGCAGTTCGCATACCCCAACACATGTTCCGATTTGCGCTACAAAAACCCCAACCTCAAGCGCTGCCTACACCTGCTGGTATGTTTCTTCCATCTAGATAGTTTTTCAATGAATTCGTTGACTAAGACAAGTCACGCTCTTGTTATCAGCTGGACCAATGTCTCATCATCAAGATCAAGGTACAGTGCCTTTGAAGATCATTATTAGGGCGTTCATTTTGGGCATACTGACCCCATTTCTACCCGTGCTCACAGATGAGAGGCAACCAGCCCTCATCCCAAGTTCAACAAGTACCACTGAAGGTTCCACACCCACCGGTCAAACTCAAGTTTTGCCCATAGCCAGTTTAACGCTTCCCAAGAAGCCGGTCAAAGCCAAGGGAAGGGTAGCCAACATTCCACCAATTAGTCGATCCAATTCTCCGCTCAGCAAACAAATCAGCAAGGGCAAAGGAAGAGCAAAATCTACCTCACCTTCCGAATTGTCAGAGCGTAGCCCAACAGCAGAGCCAGGTTAGTAGCTTTTGATCAGCCTCCCAATCATCATATGTAGAACTACTGTATTTCTAATATGACCCCTTATATCTCCTAGGCAGTTCAACACAGATTTGACCAACTGACAAGGATGTTCTGCAGAACACTTATCCTAGTCTGGAACACCGACGCTTCCTGTACCCTCGCCCTAACCCAACCGTCAAAGTACTTCCAACAAGTTCTCCAAAACCAACAGAACCTTCCGACGACAAATGGTGTCCACCAAACGACAACAAATCATCAAGTGACGTCGGCGATGGATCTGCAGAATCCCCTCACAATTCTACTAGACATAAGCCAGAACCCTCTCGCGTATCTCCACTACCTTCCATACACACTCAGGCGCCACGTTCCCCGCCCATTCCAGCCCCTGATGTTGAAGAATTTGATGCCGCTGGCCACGGTGATTGTCAGGAAGAAGAAAATGAGTCCCAATGGCGTTTTAAATATTGTAAGTAATCATAGCATTCTCATCACACCATCTTATGCAATTACTGAAGCTTCATGAACTTTTAGACCAACTTAAACAGTCACTAGCAGAAACTAACCGTAAACTCGACCTTGTAATCCACGATTTGGATGTTCTATCGCAGGTTGTGAGTCGATTTTCAGATATCAAACCGAACTCTTCGCCTGATGCAAAAACACGAGGTGGAAGATCAGCAGTAAGTCCTCTATCTAACTCTGGGGCGAGATCAGCCAAGCTGATATTTGCTATATTGTAGCATTGGATGCAAATACATACAGACACTCTTCTAGGTCATACCGAGCATGGAACCGTGTTACCACCTCCAGCGACTGATGAAGATCGAGCGGCCTGGAAGGTTGATGTTGATCTTGACAATCTTGATGGCCATTTCCCCAAATCCCACGAAGCATCCCCACCCACTTCTGACCCATCCCTTCTGGATAGTGACGGGCCGCGACATCCCAAAGCAACAACCCAGCAGCTCATTGTTATGCGAACTTTAATGCGACATGTGGGGGTATCGCGCTTTTGTCCCGACTTTTCCAAATCACCATCTTCTGCTGAAAACAGATGGTTGTGGGATCTAGCGTTCAGGATCTTCATCAAGCTGGTGGAGTGCGGTGAATATCCTGGTGTTTCGCTCGAGACTAGCAACCTCAAACACCTCAAGAAACTTTTGGACACCCGGGTACGATCACTCATGAAACAGTGCGCTTTATTTTTCTTCCGACTCCAGGCGCTTCAACATCTAACAATTCGTATGTGCTTATAACAAACTGACACTTAGGTATCAGCAAGAAAGTTGGGCTGAGGCACGGAAGAAGCGCGCAGCCAGCGCAGTCCGAAGACGTGCTCGGCTGAGTTATGTGTGTTTGACCATCTTGCATCCATTCCCCAACATCCTCAGCAAACTGATGCAACTCTCACACAGACAAAGAGGCTGCGCGAACGTACAGTACTCTCACAGAAGCCTTTGTGGCCCCTTTCAGCCCTGATCCAAGCAGCTTGCAGCAACGACGAGACAGATCACGAGGATTGTCTACACGTCGACACCAACCAACCACGAACGTGTCACGTCCGAAAGCTGAGCTGGCGAAGCTCCGAGTTGACAGAAACCTTCATACTTTTAGATCAGTATAAAGCGCAGCTAGATGCTAGTATTTCTAAGCCCCGAAAACCGGAAAATCAAAACAGCGCATCAAGTAATGGACGCCCTCCACGTCCTCGACTGCGGTGCCCAAATCCTCTGACAGCAGATCATCCTGCCCCCTCTGGTCTCCCCATAGATTGCTACTCACCGCAATACCTCGAAAAATTGACTCCTTTTGAACGGAGTGCACTACAGATTGTTCGCAAACCTCTTCTTTTGACTCTGATCCCGCTTATCAAGTCACTATGATTATTTCTCATAATGTGAGTCATTGATCTAATATCTCTTTCTCACGCCTCAACAATGTGATTTCCAAATATATGCATCAATTTACTTACATTGTCTTGATCCTTTACTTGTATTTCAAGTTGTAACTCATCAATCTAATATAACTTCTTCATTATCAAGGGAACGGACTATATACAACTACTTCCTTCAAACCCAGGCACTCAGCAAACGTGCAAAAGCTACTCATCGTTCCATAGATACCAATGCGACTGTTGACACATCCAAAGTCTTGTGAATCGAATTAGGTCTGTACATCATCCAGGCGCAGTGTGCCACCACTTCATCCAATCTCACCAACACACTTTCCGGCTTTTCCCACAATCGCAACTCAACCTGGACGTCTGGTGCATCCACTCTTGAAAATGGATTATATTGACTTGGGGAAAGTGGACGGAATGCTTGTACACATAGCCTTGTATCCCTTATACTTTTGTTTGGTTCTGGACATCGGCAGTGCGTAAAGATAGAGTGAATCCGACCAAAGCATGTATTTCCTTGATCAAGTGACTTGAAGACAATGAAACTATCCTTTCGACTTGCTCTGAATGTTGAGAAGCTTACATCGAAATGTGAAACCTGATTGTGAAAAATGCCTTGAGCTGACACTGGTGCAAACCCGAGAGAGTCATTTTTGGATAGTGAAGCCCATTTTTCTGGCATAACCCAGATACAGTCGTCTTGACTTTGAGTATTTAAACATTTGGTTAATGCTTTCAAGATGACAGGGTCCAAAGAATCCATCTTTGAGTTTGAAACTTGTCTTCGAAGCTTTGGGGTTGGCTCGTACAGCTGTTTTAAGCAAGATACATAAGGATGAAGAGCTTCGGGGAGTTTTTCATCTTCAAGGATCCCTGCAAGATTCCCTGCTTGGCAAAAACCTTTCATGAATGTCAATTCAAGTTCGCCTAGCAAAGAACAAACACGTGAAGTTCAGTACATTGATATATAAAAGGTAAAAGTTTCAGAAACAAGCTCACCAATATGATTGTTGTGACTTGCTTTGAGTATACTTCCCATCAGTCTTTCATAGGGGAACAACCACCAAGAGCGTACCGGACCAGCTTTCTCAAGACAGTCAGCTAGATGTATAGCCATGTGATGGTTACAAGTTGGTTGACAGTGATCAAAGAGCAAGAATGAACTCTCAAGATATTCACGGATGTGATGGCGGTATGAAGAAATGGTTTCAGACTTCATCACCCGCTTGAGCGCCAGGTTGACCAGTGATACCAAATGACAAAAGTTCTTCGGGAGTGATGATTGGACATGATCATGACCATACCACATTGGAATGAGGATAAGAGGTAATTGAATTGTGAATAAATTCCGCCACTCATCAGCTTTCAGTTTGCCAAATGAAGCTTTACCCAAAACTGGTAATGCACGTTTGACCCAGCTGGGAATACGAATTTGAGGGAGTAGTGCATTGATTTCTTTCAGCATGGCTGCATCAAATATGATCTTGTCAACTGGTGGAGGTTCCCATTTACCGCTCCAACCTTCTCCCAATGGGTTAAAATCGTCATCACTTGAGTCTGTATTCTCTGAAAATGATATATCATTGATGTTCTCATCTTCATCTTCATCAACTCCTGGTGCGGGGTAATTCATTGACTTTGCTTGTGATTGCGGATTTGAGTGTTCTGATAGAAGATTCAATAATTCAGCTGTACTGATTGAAGTTGGCTAATCTTCTTCATCCGTCATCTCTTTCATTGACCAAAACCGTCGACAATGCCAAGCCAGGAGGCCAAGTAACAAATTGTGCATTGAGTCAATCACATGACATTCAATGATGTCCCAATACTCAAGATCAACCAGAACTGAATATCGTACCCCATGAGTTTTGAAAATCTTTTGCCGTTCCTTGACTGTCTTAGCATCTTGTGCTGTATATGCCCATTTTTTGTGCTGACAAGTGGTACGGGGCGGCCAAGATGTGGAATCAAAGTTTTTCGCCTGGGACTTCATCGAAAGACAGATGGAGCAGAAGTAGGTTGCATTTGCACTCGGGAAGCCAAGGGAACGTCGTAATGCAGGTAAATCTGCTATAAATATTAGCAGGGCAGCCCTGACAAGGCGACCCTTCTTGTGAGAATGTGTTTGTGAAAGAAGCAGGCCTTGATCCCAAAGAACTTGAAGTTGAGTTACAATTGGGCGTAGAACCCAATTCATCTGCTCAAGGGATGGCTCCTTTGGCCCTGGAACAACCCCCACTCAAAATACGTTCTCTGGTTGATAACGAACGTGAAAGGGTAGTGTAAGACACACTAGAACAATGAAGGTTATTGATACATGGTGTCCGCTTTGCTTGTTCCCAAATGGATTAATCCCATCAACAAACATTGCAAAGGTAAGATTTCCACTTTTTGCTGTAAATTGTCTCCCATCTTGGCCGCGAAATTCCTTCCATAACCTGGCTTGATGTATATCGTGGACGGGATCATCCGGATCAAAGGGCTTGGCTGATTCAACCAAGGACTCATCAAGCAATGACTCAACGCCAGGTCGCAAAAGCAATCGTGCAATCCAATCAGAAAGACTCTGGAATGCATAGCGTCTCACAGGGACCTGATGTCCTCTCGAAAAACGTAATAGAGGTTCACCACAGAGACGCTCGGTAAAATCGGGAGTGTAGTTATTTGATGGCGTGGCGGATAAATCGTCATTAGAATCCTTGGAGTCCGGCGGACCACCCGGAATGCTAGAAATCCTGTGATTGCAGGTGGGTGGCGCGCTATCAAGGGGGTACAAGGCAAAACAGCCTGGGCAACAATTCATGTATATGAGAGTGGGGTCAATCTGCAGCCATCCAAAAACAGTAGCCACCGTCCTCGGGATCCGGCATAAGATTTCGTCATCGTAAGGCAGAAGCCGATCTGGCGAGGCAGTTGGCCTCAGGCCATGTGTCAAAGCCAGCTCGATATTCGTTCTTTGCACATCCAGAATCCATGAAGTAGTCTTCAATGATGCGTGGCCAAAGATATTCATGAGAGCGGCAGCTAGTGCTGCATGCAAGTGTAGCGGGTTGATCTGCTCCAAGGTGAATTTGAAGAATCGTGCTTTCAAAATCAATCAGGGTAAGCACTTTGACAGATCAATCATTCTTACAAACCCATCATCATCAAGAGCTGGCGTACCACTGTTGTAAGTTTGGATGCCTGAGCACTGCTCTGATTCTGCGGCAGGCTGGCTTTCCGAGGTGTTAACCTGCTTGTCAGTAGTATCAGGACTGCTTGAGATATTGGCCGCGTCATGAGGAGGCGTCAATCTACAGATGACAGCTGACGGTGAACGGCTGGCTGGCAAATCTGGCGGCCTCGTAGTTGCTGATGTGGATGGCCGATCATTTGATGAATGCCTTTGCGCGCTCCCAGATGATCTCAAAGGCAAAGTGGAACCCAGGGCCACTCTTCCTAGCCTTGACACTAGATCTTCCTGACTTGCGATGTTGGTCTGAAGCCGAGAGCTTGGGGACGGCGATATGGGTGTAGCACTGATGGCTTCTTGAGCCTGCAGCCGTATTTCTGCGCGTTGATGTGCTTCAAAAGCCTCGGGACTCAGCTCGACGCCTGGACAAGATGTCCCATTTGCGTCTATGAAACGGCCGTCACAACATTTGTGGGTTTGGCAAGTGCAAATATGCCTTCGGGTTTGACGAGTCTTCTTTTGAGGCAATAACATTTCCAAATAAAAACAAAAATAAACACTCCAGACCGACAATGAGGTATGAATTCAAAGCGCTTGGGTGAAAGGATACAAATGGTACAGAGGAGATTATGTGGCTGTGGAATCTGGTTACAACAATCATCATCTGAAACAATTTGTCGAACGACTCTAAAATTTCATACATTCCGTGAAAGGTAGGAGTTACCAACACGAGGGGATTGGCTGGTATTCATGATAAGTGATTGTCATTGTTTCAAAGACCTGGTTTGAGCCTGGAGGTGATCGCCTCCCCCTGAAATGCCGATTGTTTAGTTCTGAAATACCGATCGTTTAGTTCACCAGTGGTTTAGTTCGCTGTTGATCTATCATCGCAGTTTGAATTGAGGAGAAGCATCAGTCAGCTTGAGGTTCTAAAAAGGTCAATATTGATTTTTTTGGTCAGACGAAACAATATTATGCAGATTGCTTCAAGCATTAAAGATCTTCAACATACAATGCTTCATCGTACAATCGTATTCTACGCGTGGCCATTTGATGAATTGTCGTTGGTGTGAAACTCGTTTGGAAGTTTGGCTGAACTTTCGATTGGTACGTAGTGGGGTGAAAGAGCCGCTTGTTCAAGATAGGTTGAGATGAATGTGATACAAAGTGTTGAGTCTAGACGTCGTGATTCCATGCTGGTTGTTTTGGTGAGATAGATGATGTTGAAGTCAAGACTGGGTGTATTCATGGCAAGACTAAAACAAAGGTTTACTCACTAATTTGAACATGGCCGGACTCGGAGTCATCCGGCCTGACGCACCATCTACAATTTGTATATGTATACGTATATGTATACACTGTTTCTACTTGCCTGCTTGATGTCTCAGCTCAGCCAGGCACTCAGTCTTGTATAAAAACAACATAATAAAGGTGTGGAAGTAGTTTTCTATGGTCCCCAATTTTTCATGTGAGTGTAGAAAAGTTTCTTTGTACGAGTAGAAAAGTATCATTTTCTATGTGTAAAGTATTTTTCTATACCCCTAGGAAAAAATGTACTTTGGTGTAGTGACAACCATATGACTGATGATCTTCCTTTGAACATCAACAAACAAATTATGAATTCTAACAACAATGATCAAAGAAAGAACCATAATAACCAAATGTTTAATGACCAAAATCAAATGAACAATCATAACAATCAGATGAACTATAACAATGATAATCAAATGAACAATGATAATAGACAAATGAATGTGAACGGTAGTCAAATGAATGATAATACAAACTTATTAAATCAAAATAACATACCCAATCACATCAATAGTCTCTTATCTAATCAAACCAACATTAATCAATTAGATAACAACAATATTATCAATAACTTGAACAACAACAACGGCTTGGGACTTATCTTAAACTTGCTCAATCAATCAAATTCAAACATTCAAAGTAATAAT